>JAUESI010000038.1:5314273-5353856 GCA_032275145.1 Synergus laeviventris | reverse complement strand
TTTTAAATATGATTATTTTGGGAATTTTGAGTTTAGTTTTTGAGTTTTATTTGAGACCTGTTGGTCGTACGAAATTAGGTAAGAGGGAAAAGATATTGTATTTCTTGCGAACAATTCAGCACTTAAATTCGAAATTCTCGAATAACCAACTTTCGAGGAAAAAAGCTTGTGAATGAATTGTGCTCAAGAAATGCAATATCTTTTCCCTCTTGCATAATTCCGTACGACCAACAGGTCTCAAATAAAATTCAAAAACTAAACTCAAAATTCCCAAAATAATCATATTTAAAAAAAATAAAATTAGTGCTAAATTGTTCTGAAGAAATGCAATATCTTTTCCCTCTTGCAGAATTTCGTACGACCAACAGGTCTCAAATAAAACTCAAAAACTAAACTAAAAAGTCTGAAATTTATAAAATTTTGAAAAGACGAAACTTGTGCTGAATTGTGCTCGAAAATTTTGCATGAGGAAAAAGTGATTGCATTTTCCGAGTTCAATTTAATATTCAAAAATATTTAGCTTTTCGAAATTTTTCTTTGCAGCATAAAACACAGCGTACGTTAATCTACTTAGCACAACTTTTGATTTCACCTTGAAATAACTTGAGGTTCTATCGAAAAAAAAAAATGTTATCATTAATATTGTGGTCGTCATTTTGGAGTTTGCGAAGAATCGTTTGCAGCATAAATGAACAAAAATCTAGCACAATTGAGTACAGCCTTAATTTTCTTGAAAATTTGAGTTTGCGGTTCTAACTTCCAGGACATTACAATGATTCGTTATGATAAAAATGAAACGAATGAAAAGTTTAACGAAAATTAAAATCAGTTTTATAGTTATTATAGGATATTTTACATTGTAATTAATTCTAGTTTTATATTTGCTAAGTTTGAGAAGATGCAGTTGGTTATTATCGTAATCAAAAATATTTTGCCCATAGTAAACCATAATAAATTGGGTACTAAAAAATACTTAATGATATTTACTTTTCCGGCATCACGAACAATATCCAAGGCCAATTCGTAATACAAGTCCTCGTTGGTTACCGCCATTTTTGTTTCGGTCTGATAAATATCTCAAGATCTGGAATCCGCCTTGAAAACCGTACAAACTACAACTGAAGTTCTCCCTTTTCCCCATTCGCTTTTTAACATCGATTAGCGCATTTCATTTCGAACACACCTCTTTGTGGTAAAAGTTTCGATCACCTGATCTGTCGCCTTTAAATATGAGACGTCATTATTGTCTCATTTCAAAAAAGGGAATAAGGAGATTAGGTGTGGCTAGATTTAAACTTTATTAAATTATATCTGCAACGTGAGCTAAACTGTAAACGGTGGCATCAGATTGTTCATTGTTCTCATGCCTAATTTGATAATATGTTGAAACTCTTTGATAAGGTGAATGACTGAGATGTATATCATTGAAGCATATGGAAATCTTTTTGGGAAATCCACATGAAAAAGAGAAAGATTTCTTCTATAAATTTTCTTCAAAACTTTAAAATATGTAAGCGAAACTTACGAAAAGCCCTTTACTTATAGGAAATCATAACAAGAAAATGCTCTTCAATTTTTTACGAATTCCAAATTTGTGAAGAAGATTTAAATTTAATTTAATTTTTAATTTTCATTTATTTAGTACTTTGCACCAGCTTTAAATTTTTTTCAAATTTTTCTGAATTACTATTCAATTGGAGGTATAATTAATTAAAAAAATTGTAATGATTATTCTATATTTAGAAACAGTCATTTAAATTATTACCGAGATGATAAATGAAGGTTGAAGATAATAATGTAAAATTTTTCATAATGAAATCATTAATATTTATCATGTTTCTAAACGTTTACGTATTCCCTATCGTATCAACAAATTAATCAGTTTTGCTCCATATTTTGCACCGTTAGTTTTGTATTCTCTATTCTAAAGACACATCCCATAAACGTCACCTGTCGTTCACAAACAGCAAACATCTAGAAAAATATTTAATTGATTAATTTACGTAATTTTCGCAAAGGAATCCGTTTTATTTTTTGCTGATACATTTTTTCTTAGTTTCTTAGATTTAGCTATTGTAATTACTCGAGTTTACAAATTAGGAATTTAGACTATTAATTAATTCAGTTATGAAATTCTAATTTTGCGGAAAAATATAGGCTATTTATCAATAACCAAATCTCAAAATAATATAATAATGTCATGTAGCAAGTTTGATTTACTCGGAAACAAATTAATTCATGCAGATCTATTCAATTCCGCATCAAGGTGTTTAATCATAGTTAAAATTTTTTTTGTTATACTATTGATCATTAAGCGGTACACACCTGAATTTTTTTATATTTTCACTTTAATGAATAAATCACTATACACTCACAAAGCTTAGACTTGGGTTTAAAAAAAATAATATATTTTAGGACTATAGAGTAGAGGAGAAAAGTGCCAAAACTTCTTCAATTACCGAAGAAAGTCGATTGGATACATTTTTTATATTAATAGTATTTTTTTCTTTAAATTGCGTAAATGGTTTCTTCGGTCCAGATAAAAACTTATTAAGAGTCATAAATCTGATTACAATAATGTTTGTACTTTTTCAGTTCTTTTGAGTCTTTTTCGTTGAGTTTTTAGATCCGTTTCGTTTATCAGTTTCGTGACTTCTTTAACGAGTTGTTCATTTGAAGCAGCAATTATCCCGAGATTTGTTTTCATTAGATTGAAAGGTTGACCTAAAAAAATATTTGCTTAATTATTTTTAAATGTGGAGTGAGAATATATAATCTTTTTTTATTGATATATTTGTTCTTACAATTAAGAATTTAAATCATGAAAAATTAGAATTAAAAAAAAACTTACCTTTCGTATCAGTGATTGTACCACCAGCTTCTTGTATAATTAATATTCCTGCTGCAACATCCCATGGTTTTAATCCTTGCATTTGATAAATATCTACGATCCCTCTGGCAACGTAGGCCAAAGATAGTGCAGCAGATCCGTTTCCTCTAACTCTATTATTAGAAAAATTATTTAATAGAAATATTTATTTTATTTAATCCTCTTCTTTTTCGTTCTGAAACTCTTACCCGTGAGCCATCGTTGTAAATGCTTCTATTCTAGCAGCGAGTATATCTCTATTTCTTACATTTTCTCTAAGCAGTTGTATTTCTGTAGATATCAAAGCCTTTTTTATGTCTGCAACAAACAGTTTTTGATTGAAAGCTATCAATATGAAATTTTTAATTATTTGACTCATTGTGAGAAGTTTTATAAATTTACCAGTCACAGAGGAAGTTCGTAATCTCACGTCATTGACAAAAGCTCCCTCATTTTTTTTTGCACTGTAAAGGTGGCAGTTGACAGGGTTGTATATTATGCCAAGTACAACTTCTTTACAAATTGTCAATCCAATTGAAATACAAAACTCAGGATAGGCGTGAACAAAATTTGTTGTACCATCAATAGGATCGATTATCCATGTTGGGTCATCTGTCAATTCTAGAAGTTCTTTTTCCGAATCACATGTCTCCTCTCCAATAAATCTAAGAAGATTTCATTAATTATTTATTAATACGACCAACACATCTAAAAGTATATGAACTAATTTTAATATCTCTTATCTCTAAGGTTTACTTGTGGTCAGGGAATTCTTTTGATAGTCCTTCGATGAGCATATTTTCGACTTCTTTATCATACTTTGTTACCAAATTATGATTCTCACGATTTTTTGATTCAACTAATTTTTCCTCCTCGAAAACATTCTTGATTATCTTTAAGGAAAAAGTAATAAGTGTCGACACAAAAGAATGATTATTTTTGTTTGGAAAGCTGAAAATCAACTTTTCCTCTTCAGCTAAATAAATAACAAATAATGACGCAGTTTGTTCTTCATTAGTTTCAGGGATCACACACACAGCAGATCTTCTATTTCCTCTATTTTGGAAAATTTTCCCCTATTTCTAGTCAAAAACTTAAATTTTAAAAATAAAATTTTAATTTACACACCAAAACAAAAAATTGAACATCAGGATCGTATCAGGATAAAGAAAATTCATCTTTTGATCAAATAAACATATTTGAATATATGTCCGCTCTCGCAATATCGATAATAATATCGATATCGCGTTATTGTTTGACTGAATCGATAACGGAATTAACGTATATAATCAGACATTTATTCAAAGATGTCTCATTTTTTAGTAACCTCTCTTATATAGGTTTATTAGTTGTAATGTAAATGGTCATGTATAACATACGTCCATTCGAAGATATCTTTTTTCCCATTGAATTCGTTCTACTTTCTTCAAAAATATATATAATTGTTCATCCGAGAACTAATAACATTTTTATTAACCTTGCTTTTCATATACTATCATTCATTTCAAAAAAACTTCCTCTAAAAGTCCTCTATTTTAGAAAGAATAGAGACTGTGATCCCTGTAGTTCTAAAGTTTGTACTCCATTATTTTTTTTTTAAATCTTACCTTGCCAGCTTCTAAAGTTAAATTTTTGGCTATTTCGAAATATCTTTTGACGTCTTTTGGATCTACCATTGTGCACAAGCTTGAAGTATTCATTGGTACTAACAAGTCAAGAAAATCTCTTGTCCATAGCTTCGTTCTTATCACTGGTATCAGAGATAAAATCTCTGATAATTCTATAATCATTCTGTATTATATAAAGTTTATTTTACTGTTTACATGACGGTTAATCATTTTTAGACATTTGGGACATTTCAACTTATATTAGAATTCGATAACATTCTTACATTTCTATTTCAATATTATAAAACTATAAAGTTATTGTCATAAGAGCAAATTTGGTTTAGCCAACTTTATGCTCGCAATAATAAATATTTTTTGTTAAAACCAGGCCATTTATCTTCTTATGTTGGAAGCGGAGGTAAATTGCCAATTTTTAATAAAAAATATGTATTGCAAACGCATATTTGGTGAAACTGAATTGTGAAAGGTAATGGTATTTTTTAGTGGCTTTGAAAGTGTATAAATTTTGAATTTATTCAATTTGAAAGACTTTTAGGTCTAAAGTGTTAAATTAAAAAAGGTTTCTTCCACATAGAAATCACAACTGTCTAAAACATAGAATTTTTTTTACTTATTTATTAACCATCATTCCAGGTACATTGGGAGAGTACAAATGATTGAATAAATATATTACTTTACATTTCATTTAAAAATGCACATACTACTACAGGAAAACGGAAAATGAATCGAATAATTTAACTAAATTTTCACTAATATAATACTGCAATCTTAATTTTCATAAATGCCCTAAAACCAGTCATCAATTTCTGAAGCATTTTTGCAAATCACGCCTATGGTACTTTGCAATTTTTTAAACTAATTTTTAGAGACATTTCACTAAAGAAAATTGGTTCTAAGTTGACTCCATGTTGGTAGTAGTACTTTCTGCAGATAATAACCGTTTTTTAAGCGTTTTAGAGTCGGCGTGTTTGATCAATTTCACCATATCTTGTCCTAATTTATGATTACTAGCTGCCAAAACTCTTGGTTTCATAATGTTGAATTCTCCACCTATCATGGAAAAAGTAGCGAAATGTTTATTAGGAGCCTAATAAAATTTCAAATTTATATCAACTGGCAGAAATTTACTTGGCCTTATTCAGGATTTTAAGAGATTTCAAAATAATTTAAAGGATTTTAAAAAAAGTTCAAGAAATTTAAAGAGATTTCAAGATATTTCAAGTAATTTTTAATATATATTTTTTGAAAAATGACTGAAAGCAGTAAATTAAAAAAGTATTTTAAAAAAGTATTTTTAAAAAGTGAGAAAAAAAATTGTAAAGTCACAAGCACTTTTCAAAATAACTAAATTAATAAAAAAAAATAATAAGAATAATCCTTATGATACAGAGATTACATTTTTTGACCTATAAATCACTCCTTTATTTAATTGGATTTTTTTCTTACCCTTGGTGTCAATTACGACTCCACCAGCCTCCCTAATAATAAGAGTACCTGCTGCTACATCCCATGGCAGTAAATTATCGGTATGATATGCATCTGCTGCACCCATTGCTACATAACATAAAGATAAAGCTGCAGAACCCAGTGTTCTGATTCCATGTGCAATTGTTACAAAAGCTTCAAGTCTACCAAGAATGATATCTCGGATTTCTTTCATCGTTGCATATGATGCTTCGATGCAGATAAGAGATTGTGCAAGATCTAAAATTTCAGAAAAAATATTAATGTTAATCATTTTACAAGATAAAGAAAGCAAGTTTGCAGACTGGATTGTATTGCAAATAGCAAATACGTGCTTTGATTATTACATTGGAATTTTAATATAAGTCAAGAAATATTCAATAACTTAATTCGCTTGAACTTAATTCGTTAAGTGAAGCCTAATATTCAGAATTTGCATAATAAAAAATTTATTTTTTTTTACCTACGACTTTGGAGTTTTCTATACGTTTTCCATTTAAGAAAGCTCCACGTCCTCGTCTTGCTGTGAACATTTGTTCTAAAACTGGATTATAAACAATTCCAATTTCGAGTTCCTTGTTCACAGCAAGTCCCACAGAAATGCAGGTGTGTGGAAATGAGTGAACAAAGTTTGTGGTTCCATCGATTGGATCAATTATCCATGTAGGGGTATCTGTCAATTCTGGTAAAACATTTGTCGAGCAAACTGTTTCCTCGCCAATGAATCTAAAATTATTTGATATTTATTATTATTATATTATCAAACTAAGATTTTAATATTTGATTTTCTATTACAATTCTATTTGTAATAATTGACTATAAATTTTATACACACTTATGGTTGGGAAATTCCTTTGTTAATCCTGAGATAAGGATATTCTCTACTTCTCTGTCATACTGAGTCACTAAATCCCAATCTCCTCCCTTTGTCTCAATATTTTTTCCTCCTTGGATTGCCTTTCGAATCACCTATAAATATAACGAAGTATAAGAGAACATTTTTTTTAATAATTCTTGTTGCTGAAAAATCTAATAAGTTGATTCATTTTCAAACACACATTCTTTTTTTTTTAATTGTAATTTCTAATTTATTCTGTGATAAAAGTTTAAATATTTAAGTGAAAATAAAACATCATCTCTGTATTTCCTGATTCCAATTTACTTACAAAAAGATAGAAAAGAAGCTCTACTTTGTTAATATTTCTTTAATAGAAAGAAGCTTCTTTTTTAAAATATTTTTTTCTATTTAAACCTCATAATTACAAATTGACAAATTGGTTTGGTTCTCTTTAATTATTATTTATGAGATATATCATTCAGGTACATAAAATGTTTTTTTATAAATTTAATTTATTAAACATTCAATCTTACCTTTGCGGATTCGACTATTAATTTCATTACAAAATCATAACAGTGATTTAATTCCTGTGTAGTGGTCATGGTCACTGGAGAGTTGAAGATTCTTGAAAATAAACAAAGGTGAACTTGACACCAATGAACCTTGATCGCTACCGAGAAAATCGACCGCAAAATGTTTTACATGAAATAACAACTCGCTGAACCAAGCTTCGTATTTATATGGCATAAATGTTATCCCCACTCTTAACTTTCATCTATTTAATTTAATGCATTGGCTATTAAATCTTCCCAAGTTTTTTTCCACTACCAAATATCCAACACGTGGCAACTGTTACAAAAAGAATTAACTTTAATTTTGAGTAATTTAGAATTGAAAGCGTTTTATTGTTTAAATTTTTAATTGAATAAATCCAAGATGTGACGATTTTATATCAATTAGAATAACACATAGTTGAATTATTAATAATTAATTCAAAAAAATATTTTGAACGTTTTGAAAGCTTGAATTTAAAAATTTTGAAACTGTGGGATAAATTTGATAAATTTAGGACAAAATGGGAAATTAATTAAATCGTTTAATGTGATATTAATTATATCCTTGGTTTTTATTTGATCTTTATTTTATTTAAAAATAAAATAAGATCTCCTTATTTTATTAGAAAGAACTTTAGTAATGAGTAAGTAATAAAAAATGCGATTCAATTTATATGAACATTAGTTTCTTTGCAGTTTGAGGTGCAAGAGATAAAAGTCAAGGATCTCGAATGCAAGTGGGGAAGCACGTGGCCGTAGTGTGTTATCAAACATCGGGACTAGGGTTTTTTTGTCACTTGAATATTTGTCACTTGCATGCCTTTTACACGCTTGTAAACTCCAAATATCACGTTCAAACAGCATGCTTCAAACAGTCCTTGTTCAGGAGAGAGACAATTTTCTATATTCAAGAACTAATCTTGGACCAAAAAAATGCTTATTTTTATACGGAGAAATTTTTCCTAATTAGATAGAATATTCAGACAAAGGATTTTGGATAAAAATTATTTTTTAATCTCAAGAAATTTTCTTTTTGAAAGAGTGACACGTGATATTCTTTATTTCACACATTTGTTATCAATATTTGATGTTCTTCGTTTTTTAATACTTTCTTGGATAATTCAAGCAAGATGCGTGGATACAAGGTTGCTAAAGTTCTGTCCAATAAAACTGTTAGGGGTAATTATAAAATACTTTGCTGTTTTCTCTCTCCCCTATCTGCATCTGCGTCAAAATTGTATCTGTGAGACAAAATAAATTTCAAGAGCATTTTGTTCAAATTTATAAAATTTTTCGAAATTTCTATCCAAAATTCATGTTGAAAAACAGATAAGATTAGGATTTTTTTAATAATATGTAAGTTGATAAGCTCCTCTATATATTGGCCTTGCGTCTGTTGTAAAAATAAATGCGATAGTACAAACTGGAGGTTTACTTAATAATTTATTATATAAGAGAAAGCAACGTCGTATGCTTTTCAAATTTAATTCCTATCTATTAATTAAATGCTTTGGAATATTCTGATTTAAATGCCAATAATGTGGTCCAATGATTATATTTATGTTGTAGGTAAACACTGGCAATTTATAATAATAATGTGATATAGAAATTTAATATAAACGTTAATTTTTTCATTTCAGGGTCAAGGTGGACCTGGTCCTGGTCCTGGACCACAACAGGGACCTGGCGGACTAATGGGACCAGGACAAATGGGTCCTGGCTGCCAGATGAATTCGCAAATGGGACCTGGGGGACCTCAGAATGCCCAGATGGTAGTAATTCTTTATATAAAATACATGTAAGGTGGGATCTGTAGATAGGTCAATAAACTTTTCATTAATTTAGGGACAGCAAGGACCAGGGTCTCAACAAGGACCGATGGGACCAGGACAAATGGGCCCTAATGGTCCCCAGGGTGGTCATCATATGGTTCAAGGTGGTCCTGGACAAAGTGGACCCGGTCAAATGGGCCCTGGTGGTCCACAAGGTTAGTTGGCAAAAAAATGCGACATTCTGACTTATATGTTGAAGAGCATCAGAAACTAAACTACAAATTTTTTTTTATCGGACGAAATAAATTTTTAACGGGTAAAAAAACACCTAAATCCATCCGTGAAAATAATTTTTATTTATTTTAACGTAAACTAGTCAGGGGGCAAAAACTGCAATTTGTAATAATTTTTCATTGTAAATACTAATAGTTTTATGAATTCTGTGTAAGGACTATGTCGTTATAAATCTAGGAGAAAACTGAAGTTTACGTGTTCCAGCATTTTTTTTAACTCCATTTAGGCGGTAAACTAAATCTACATTTCATTTATTAGAGATTGTTTTTACTCCTTAGAAATTTTTTTCGGCGAATAAAAATATGTGTCTCTTAGTTTTTGATGCCCTACATCATTATAAAAGTTTCATCAAAATCGGAGAGGGACACCTCGATATTTTTTTTTTGTTAGTTATCATTATCAATTAGATTAAAAGTCACGTTGTTTAACTACGTAGAATAAAGATACCATATTATTGAATTGCGGTATTTTTCTCGAATTATTCAGTAGACATTTCCTTAGGAATGGAAAAATGTGAGTTGCCTGCCCAATTCTAATATGCATTAAATGATATGTTTAATTTTTACTTCTTATTTTAAGCAGTTCCGAAATAATAAATTATTTTGGTATTTACTTAATTACTTATATGCCTATAAAAAGATATTTCATACATTTAATGAAGGTCATCAATTTCCTGGAGGAATGGGTCCAGGGTCTCAACAAGGACCAATGGGTCCAGGACAAATGGGACATAGTGGTCCCCAAGGAGTCCCTCACATGGTACAAGGAGCTCCAGGTCAAATGGGATCTGCCAATCCTAGCGGACCTGGACAAATGGGTCCAGGTGGCCCTCCAGGTTAATACTTTTTTTTGTTTAACTTTTAACGCGTTTTTAGTTTCTTCGCGTGACTAAATTATTATACATTATAATTTCAGAAATTTTTTATTTTATCAATACTAAAGTAGGTGTTTAAGTCTTTTGATACTATCTAAGAAAGAAACACGAAAATATTGTAATAAACAAAATAGTTATTAATTTTTTTTGAGAGATATTGACAAAATCATGAATTTTAACCTTCAAGTGCTTCGTTTAGCGAGCAAATTTTAAGCTACGGAAAACTTCCAGTGAAAAATTTGTTCATTAAGGTTCAAAGAAGTTTTCTGGAAAGTTTTAGCTCAATTGAATCAATTGTTAAAATGTTATGAATGTTCAATCTTGACGCTGCTCTATCCGACTTAACCTTCATTCGCATTTAAATTAAATAATTTTGAATTAAATCATTGGAATTTAAACAATATTATATTCATTAGATTAATTGTTAAGATTATTAGGATTATTTTGTACAAGAGTCTGTAAATTTAAATATTTTACAATTCTTTTGCAGGACATCAATTTGGAAACTTAGGGCCAGGTTCTCAGCAAGGCCCAATGGGTCCAGGCCAGATGGGTCCGAATGGACCTCAAGGAGGACACCATATGGGAGGTCCAGGACAAATGGGAGCTGGAGGTCAAAGTGGACCTGGTCAAATGGGTCCTGGTGCTCCACCTGGTGCGTTAAATGCATTAGTGATTTATCTTCTCATATTTTTGTATATTATAAAACATAATTCATCTAATGAAAGTCTTTTTAATTTTATAAGATGAGTAGAAAAGGTTACTCTGATATATAATAATTGACACTACATACATCTTAATTTGTCATAAATTTGTAATTTTTAGGTGGAATGGGACCAGGATCACAACAAGGACCAATGGGACCGGGACAAATGGGACCTAATGGACCTCAAGGTGGACATCACATGGGAGGTCCCGGACAAATGGGATCAGGAGGCCAAAGTGGCCCAGGACAAATGGGTCCTGGTGGCCCACCAGGAGGTAAAATTATATGCTATTAAAATTATTACTAAAAATAAAACACAATTATTAACATTTTTGGATTTTTAAAATTTCTTTAAATAATGATAGATTTACAAAAAAATTGCTTGAATATTTTTCTACAATTTTCTTTAAAATATCTGCAATCTACTGCATTATTCATACACCTGCTGAAAATAAACGATAAGACAGAGAATGCAGTATTGCAAACTTATACACAGAATTAATGAAACCAGTGAAGTTCCGTGTCTTTAGCCTTCTAAGCACCGATTTCTACATTTTTGCTTAGTCAGTCTGCTGTCTTAAATCTCAGTCATATAAAGTTGTTGTCTTTCTTTAAACATTTTGTAAAAATCCAATCATTTCATGCTATTTTTAATTTAAAACGATAAGTTTTATCAGTGTAGCTTGTGCGTAACTTTCAAAGGTATTAGAAAAATGTTTATCAGTTTGTGACGGAGAATATGGTCTTTTAATATTATGAATTCTCGAAACACATTGGTTTTGTGATCGTGCAGAAGAATTAAAATGTATCAAACGCAGTGAATCTTATGGGCGATAATAAACAAGTGTTTTTCGAAACTATAATCTGCTTGTAACTTTCATTATCGTCTGTAACGTTTGATATTTTTAATTTTTCTCGATAGGTTATCAATTTTCCTCCTCAGGCGGTCTAGGTCCAGGATCTCAACAAGGACTAATGGGTCCGGGCCAAATGGGTCCTAATGGACCACAAGGTGGGCATCACATGGGAGGTCCAGGACAAATGGGATCTGGAAATCAAGGAGGCCCGGGACAAATGGGTCCTGGCGCACCACCAGGTTAGTAACTTAATTTTTCTTGAAGTTTTCCTTTTAATAGTAATTAATAAACCGTTAGCTCTTAAACACCTTCGTGGGTAAACCTACTCAATCATGCAAATTTTATTAACAGCTTTTAAATTTTTGAAACATAAAGTTTATAAGCTACTGCATAGAAATTTCGAAGAAAAAATTTAAAAGTATCAAACGTAGGTGTTTAAATTATTGAAATAAAAAATACAATCATCAGAGTTTTTGGTAATAAGTTTTAAGGTAATATATCTACATATTTAGAAATATTTGTTTTCAAAAGTAATTTTTGTTTTTAATTTAAGATTAATTGTAATGTTTGTGTCTTTGATTGTTGCATAGAACTGAGATTATTTGCTTTATTTATTGGAATTTTCATTGTTTGGTGTTCTCAAAATTTTCATGCTTATTAGGTCATCAAATGTCCTTCCCGGGAAGTCTAGGCCCAGCATCTCAGCAAGGACCAATGGGTCCAGGGCAAATGGGCCCTAATGGACCCCAAGTAATGCCTCATATGGTCCAAGGAGGGCCAGGACAAATGGGATCCGCTAGTCAAAGTGGACCAGGTCAAATGGGTCCTGGTGCACCACCAGGTTAATAATTATCAAATGTCTAAATAGTTTCAAAAAAGTCAGAATTTCTACTTTCAAAATTTTGTCGCCTAACCTTTAGACCATTTAGATTTTGAATCATCTAAGTTGTCTAGCGCTTTATTTTTAAAGTCTTGAATTTTCTGATTTTCAAATTAAAAGTCGTGTAAATATGAGAGTCAAAGAATTTACAAATTTTAATATATTTTAGGAGGTCCGAGTCAAATGCCACCACAAATGGGACCAGGAGGAGGTGGCCCAGGTGTTCAGCAAGGCTCTCCAGGTCAAATGGGGCCGGGCGCACCAACTCAAGGTCAAATGGGACCTGGAGGTACTGGACCAATAGGTCCTGGTGGCCCTAGCCCTATCACTCAAATGAGCCAGGCAGCTCCTGGACAAATTCCTGGAGGGCCTCCTGGTCCCCCTGGACCACCTGGAGCTGGTCAAGAAAATCTAAACGCTTTGCAAAAAGCAATTGATTCTATGGAAGAAAAAGGTCTGCAAGAAGATCCTCGTTATTCCCAACTTCTTGCTTTGAGGGCACGCCAAGGCACCACCATAGGCGAAAAACAAACTTTTAGTTCCCAACAGTTGCAACAACTTCGGTAAACAGTTAAAATTTAATTTTTAATTTTAATACATCTCTAATTGAATAAATTTAGTTGCAAAGACACGCTTCATGCATTTACACTTATACTATTTTTGAATATAATGTTGACGGTTAAGAGAGTCAAATTATCTTACTAAAAGTTGGTATTTTTATATTTTACAGCATGCAGATAATGGCTTACCGATTATTAGCTCGAAATCAACCTATCTCACAGCAATTGGCACTTGCTCTTCAAGGTACGTTGTTTTTTCTAAAGTAATTTTTTATTTCTACTTTTTGGGTGACTACTCTATTTTTTGTTTTGAAAGTTCTTGCCTTGAGTATTTTTGATCTTGAGCTTTATTTTTTTTTTGTTTACTTGCCATGAAACGCATGTTATTGACTATTTAATATAGAATAGCATTTAGAAATATGCAAGCTTCTGTGTATTTATGTATAAAACTTTCAAGCTTTTGAAAACTTAAATAAAAAACAATGTCATGCTTCATTCATTTTTGAAAATAGAATACATATTAGAAATTAATATATATTTTGACGAATTGTTTATGATTAAATTTAATAGATTCAGCTTGCTCTGTCTTGTTGCTTGTGATTTAGCGAAGTAAAAAAGTAGAGTAGAGTGATCCCTGGACCAAACTTGATTTTGAAATGAATTTAACCAGGTGGAGGTCCTCCTCCAGGTATAGGTCAAAGATCAATGGATCCATCTCAGGGTCCCACGACTGGTGCACAAGCACCTAGTGTCAATGTCATGGGATCCGCAGGTGCTCCTAGACCCGGATCTCAAACGCCCCAGCAACAACAACAACAACCTCAACCAGGAGCAAAGACCAACAGAGTAACCAGTCTTTCCAAACCAGCTGGTCTTGATCCACTTCTAATTTTGCAGGAGCGAGAAAACAGGTACACAATTCAAAAATAAAGTCAAGATTAATGGAAAAACAAATTCCGTAAATAAAAAGCTAGAAAAGTGTAAGGAACTTAAAAGTATTTTTCAAATTTTCATTCAAATAAATATATTTACAGAGTCGCTGCGCGAATTGCTCTTAGAATGGAACAGCTTAGTAATTTGCCTACTAATATGCCGGAAGATCTTCGCAATCAGGCACAAATTGAACTTAGGATGCTGAGAGTTTTGAATTTTCAACGACAACTTAGATCTGAGGTACATTTCAATTTTTATTTTCCAGACTTTAAATTATTTAATTTTGAATGGTTCAAATTTAATTGTACAATAATTTGAAGCTTCAATCAGTTTTATTTAATTTAAGACTTTTAATTTTTTCATTTATTACCAGATTATCGCCTGCACTCGTAAAGATACGACTTTAGAAACTGCAGTGAACGTCAAAGCCTACAAACGAACTAAAAGACAAGGATTGCGAGAAGCGAGAGCCACCGAGAAGTTGGAAAAGCAGCAGAAACTTGAAGCAGAGCGTAAACGCAGGCAAAAACATCAAGTAAGGTTTTTCCACCATTGTATATTTTAAACCTCCATTTTCTAAGAAAATAATCTGATCGTTTGTTGTAAAAACAATTTCTTTTAGGAATTCCTCACTTCCGTTCTGCAACATGGCAAAGACTTCAAAGAATTCCATCGTAATAATCTTGCCAGGATGGGACGTCTTAACAAAGCAGTACTTAGTTATCATGCAAATGCAGAAAGGGAACAAAAGAAGGAACAAGAGAGAATTGAGAAGGAACGTATGCGTCGCCTTATGGCAGAAGATGAAGAAGGATACAGGAAACTTATTGATCAAAAGAAAGACAAGCGTCTGGCGTTCCTTCTTTCTCAGACTGACGAATACATTTGTAATCTCACAGAGATGGTGAAACAACACAAAATTGAACAAAAGAGAAAGCAAGTTGAAGAACAAAGACGTAAAAAAGTTATGGTAAGATATCATTTTTATACTCTATATTTGCCATGTTCTGGAACCAAAATTATCACGATTATTTGCTTAGAAGAAAAAGAAAAAGGACGGTGAACAAGGAGAAGAAAGCAATCCGGAGGACCCTCGAGTTGGAGTTATTGAAAATGCTACTGGTCGCACATTAACAGGGGAAGACGCACCCAGGGCGAGTCAACTGGCTGAGTTCCTGGAATCACATCCTGGATGGGAAGCGATCGAATCTGAAAGTGATGAAGATAGCGATGAGGAGGACGAAGAAGGTGAGGAAAAGAGTAAAATTGCCTATTGTAGGTGAAAATTTATTGTTTTTTTTTTTTTTTGCTATTTGTCAAGTGGTAGAATTAAACATTTAAGAATTACCCTTTCTTTTTTAGCTAAAGAAAAACATGCGATTGAAGAAGAGGAGAAGTCAAACAAAACGGTACACAAGGCGAAGGTTGAAGATGATGAGTACAAGACGGAGGAGCAAACTTATTACAGTATTGCGCATACTGTGCACGAGAGTGTTACTGAACAAGCCTCCATTTTGGTGAACGGAAAATTGAAAGAATACCAGATCAAGGTAAATGTGTTTTACATTTGAAATGAAAAGTCTTGTATTAGGTAAATTGTATTAATTTAATGTTTTATGTTTGTATTTAGGGTTTGGAATGGTTGGTTTCGCTTTTCAACAATAATTTGAATGGTATTCTTGCTGATGAGATGGGTCTCGGTAAGACGATCCAGACGATTGCTCTCGTCACTTATTTGATGGAGAAGAAGAAAGTTAATGGACCCTTTTTAATCATCGTTCCTTTATCGTAAGATTCACTTATCCGTTTCTAACTTTAAAGTATAACTTACAAGTTTTGAAAATATTTAGTCTTTTAAGTGTCCTTAATTTTTAATAACAATTTATAATGATTTATAGGACACTTTCTAATTGGGTTCTGGAATTCGAGAAATGGGCGCCAAGTGTTGTGGTTGTCTCTTATAAGGGATCACCGGCTGGTAGAAGAACTATTCAATCTCAGATGAGAGCTACAAAGTTCAACGTTCTCCTTACAACTTACGAATACGTCATTAAAGATAAAGGGGTCCTAGCAAAACTCCAGTGGAAGTATATGATCATTGATGAAGGTCACAGAATGAAGAATCATCACTGCAAACTTACACAAGTTCTCAACACGCACTACCTTGCGCCTCATCGTCTTCTTTTGACTGGTACGCCTTTGCAGAACAAACTTCCAGAACTCTGGGCTCTGCTAAATTTCTTGCTTCCATCAATCTTCAAATCCTGCAGTACCTTTGAGCAGTGGTTTAATGCACCATTTGCTACTACAGGTGAAAAGGTGAGTTTTGTTTTATTTTTTATCATACTGTCATTAATTGAATATTTTATATTTTCGATGGCTTTCGAATTTATGTTTTTAAATGAAATAACGTCATATAAACTAAAGTTTATTATATTCAATCAATTATTTTTATTACATGCTTAGGTGGAATTGAACGAGGAAGAAACAATTTTGATCATTCGTCGTCTACACAAAGTATTGAGACCCTTCCTCCTCAGACGTTTGAAGAAGGAAGTAGAATCGCAGTTGCCTGACAAGGTAGAATACATAATAAAATGCGACATGTCCGGACTACAGAAGGTTCTTTATAAGTAAGTTTGTTTAATCTTATAATTTTCATTTCAGCATTTAAAATTATTACATACTAATGATAATTTTGATAATAGACACATGCAGAGTAAGGGTGTGCTGCTGACTGATGGTTCCGAGAAGGGGAAGCAGGGTAAGGGAGGAGCGAAGGCGTTGATGAACACTATTGTTCAGCTCCGTAAGCTTTGCAATCACCCTTTCATGTTTCAAGCTATTGAAGAAAAGTATTGTGAGCATGTTGGGGGGAGTCAAGGTGGCATTGTTGCCGGGTATGTAACGTAATTATCCAAGCCACAGATTATCCAATTTCCATCAAATGAGAGAATCTCTTCTATAATCTTCTTTCTAAATTTATAGGCCTGATTTATTCCGTGCGTCTGGTAAATTTGAATTGTTAGATCGGATTTTACCGAAATTGAAAGCAACCAATCATAGAGTGTTGCTGTTTTGTCAAATGACACAACTCATGACCATCATGGAAGACTACCTGACTTGGAGGGGATTTAAATATCTGAGGTTGGATGGAACAACTAAGGCGGAAGATAGAGGAGATTTGCTAAAAAAGTTCAACGATCCGGGATCGGACTATTTCCTCTTCTTACTATCTACGAGAGCTGGCGGTCTTGGTCTGAATCTCCAGGCTGCCGACACAGTCATTATCTTTGATTCTGATTGGAATCCTCATCAGGTAAATATAAATTATTTATTATTATTATATTTCTCTCTCGGAGGGCAGCACCTCACTGTTCAGAGCACTTGGTCGATATTGACAAGTCCTACAAAAGGTGAAAAATCCGCCTGCTCGAGCAGAGTATGCCTGTCGTATGCTAGTGCATCGCAATGACATAGGAAGTGGATCGAGTTCCTTTGACCTAGTCTCTGTGGTGTTATCCATAAGGGTCCTATTTGTACCGCATCTTGGACTTTGCTGACACACTCTATTTTTTTGGTTTTTGATCCATTCCTTAATAATGTTAATCCCCTCCTTAAAAGGCATGTCCACTTCTTGCTCTTGGAGTCCGCACAATCTAGTGCCCTCCTTCGCAAGCCTCCTTTGTTGTCCTTCCACGAATCCCTTCGAGCCTCATTGATTAGTTGTTTGTAGTGGCTATGGCCCGCAGTGAGTCTCCCAAGTCTCTACCGTACCTACATTTTCGGCTCTATTAAAGAGCTTCCGAGTCTCACTTCTCCTTTCGGAGAGTTCAGTACTCCACTTGAGCTTGCGTTACTCAGTGATCACTCTTTTAAGGGGACAGTTTCCCTCATAGGGAGCTGTTATCGCTGTTCTAACTGTAAGTTCAGTCTGGTCGATTTCTTTCAGACTGCCGTACCTACCCTGAAGGCTCACCAGCCTTGATCAGAGCTCATCACTGAATTTGCTCCAGTCGGTGTTTCTTGGGTTCCTACGCCACTCAACCTTTAGCTTTACCCCTACCAGAGTGGTTCTTAAAAGTCTATGGTCTGACAGGGTGGAGTCATCGGACACTCTTCATTCCTCAATCCTTGCCCTCAATTTCAGATTGCATAACGGGTTCCAGCTCCTGTTGCGTGTTAATTTTTTTTTCTTTTTACCAACCATGTTAATCCCTCGAGTAGCTGGGGTTCATGAAGGACCACCTACGCTCTCTCTGGCGTAGACTAGGCTTGCTGACGGGACTTAAGAGCCCCGCAAGCTACTGCAGGACGGCGCCCGGTACCTTGCAGGAACCGTTAGCAACATTGCACGGTTTCTTCACACCTTGGATTGGAGCGCAGAGGAAGCTCTCAAAGAGGCTTCTACCCAAGATGCCGCTACGCACGGACATCCGGGGGGGGGGGGCGCTTCTTGTTTGTCCGATAACCACGGCCATTGGCCGCTGCCCAAAGGGAAGAATCCGTTTATAGGATCTCCCTGCCATTCCTGCACAGAGCCCGTGCATATTGATGTTCGCCATACACTCACTCATGCTCTTCCCGCAGGCCAATACCTATGGGAGCTCGAAGTCAAGCCTCCAAACCAACTACAAGGCCCCGCAGTCCCTATTAGAGGATAAATTATTTTTTAAAATAATGTTCTTAAATATTTAAGTGATCACTTTTTTTTATATATCGTATTCCCTTTATAGATTACAATTCAATAAAATTAATCTAAAATGTTTTACAGGATTTGCAAGCGCAAGACAGAGCTCACAGAATTGGTCAAAAGAACGAAGTACGTGTGCTGCGTTTGATGACTGTAAACTCAGTCGAAGAGAGAATATTGGCTGCTGCTCGCTATAAACTAAACATGGATGAAAAGGTTATCCAAGCCGGAATGTTCGATCAGAAATCAACTGGATCTGAGCGTCAACAATTCCTACAAAGTATTTTACACCAAGACGAAGCCGATGACGAAGAAGAGAACGAAGTTCCTGACGATGAGACTGTAAATCAAATGATTGCCAGAACAGAAGGCGAGTTTGAGTCCTTCCAGAAATTAGATCTTGAACGGAGAAGAGAGGACTCTAAATTGGGACCTCTCAGAAAATCGCGTCTATTAGAAGAGGCTGAGCTCCCAAATTGGCTCGTGAAAGACGACGATGAAGTAGAAAGATGGGCATATGAAGAAGACGAGGATAGATTCCTCGGCAGAGGATCTCGACAGCGAAAGGAAGTCGATTACACTTTCAGTCTCACAGACAAAGAGTGGATGAAAGCGATTGATGAAGATGGAGCTGAGTATGAAGAGGAAGAGGAAGAAGATAAAAAGAAAAAAAAGACGAGGAAGAGAAGGAAAAAGGGTGAGGAAGACGAGGAACCTACTCCAAAGAAAAGAAGAGGTGGAAGTGGAAGTGATTCGAAGGTAAAGCGAATCATGAAAAAAATTATCTCAGCAATAGTTAATCATACTGACGAAAACAGCGGTCGATTGCTTAGTGAACCTTTTATGAAGCTACCATCGAGAAGAGAACTGCCAGATTATTATGATATTATAAAGAAACCACTTACTATTAATAAGCTGCTAACGAAGATTGAAGAGGGCAAGGTGAGTTGTATTTGTAATTGTGAAATTTTGAGATGTGGGAATTAACAATGTAGAATTTTGATTGTTATTGACCTTTTTCAAGGAACATTTCAAATTAATAAAAAATTGTGTAATATCTATGTCTTTACAGTACTTTGACCTTGATGAATTGGAGAAGGACTTCATGCAGTTGTGTAAAAACGCACAAATCTACAACGAGGAAAATTCGTTGATTCACGAAGATTCTATTGCCTTACAGTCCGTCTTTATAAATGTTCGGCAGAAACTAGAGGTTGAAGGAGCAGGAAACATGTCTGAAGATGATAAAGGTAATTTAGCAGCATCTAATTATTTTTATTTATAAATTAAACCTTTTTTAAGTAAATTTTTTATTTTAAATTTAAAATCTTTACAACACTGTAATTTTAATTTACAGATTGTGAAGAAGTTTCGGACGCAGAATCTAGTGTAAAAATGAAGATCAAGTTGAAAGCAAAGAAAGGCGAAGGAAGAGGAGCAGGCAGAAGAAAGAAGTCCACCAAAAAATACATCTCCGACGACGAAGATGATGGTGAGGATAATTAAGTTTCAAGTGATTAATTATTGAGCAGATTCTTCGCAGCAAGATTCTTGTGATTTTACGTATGACAGTAAACGTATGACGGTATACGTTTAGAACACTGAATAGACGAATTTTTCTATAGAGTGGGAAGTCTCAGTGAAAGCTAATTTTAAAGTAAAAATTAGCTTATCATTGTGAGTTTCAGAGTTTTGATTTCCTAAAATAGATTTATATCGACTACATTCGGTAGATCACGTACTTTTCTGTGGTCGCTTTGTGTACAGTAGAGATAGAGTTGATCTATTTAATGTTTTGTTTATTTGATTCATAAAGCAAAGATGTTAAACAAAATCTGATTATCGTCCGTATTCCAATGTATCGAGTTTATATTTTTCAATTAAGACTTTTTACAAGAATCTGTGGTTCGAAGTTAAAATTAGGGTACATCACTGTGTAATGACCCGTAATTTGACACGAATCGAAAATTCTGCATTAATTCGACGGCGCTTTTAATACAAATGATTAGGATTTAATATGGATTCATAATCAATTACACAGGGAGAAACATTTTTTTGTGACTGTTAAACTTCAATTTCTACTGTGTTCGATAGGTTTAAGATAACAATTTTTAGTGCATACTTGAGAGAATTTGCATATAGAATTTAGTTTTTAGTTGGTTAAGATTTAATGTGTTTTCTAGAATAAATATTCATATTGACACAAAATAACTAGATAGCATAGGCTTTATCAGACTTAATTAATTAATTTTGAAAAGAAACTTCAAAATTTCTCCCGTTATTTTTTAGACTTTATTTTTTTAACCGGCTAGCTTAGCATTTTTACTATACTTCTCTCTGTGTTTCTGTTTTGAGTCTCAGGCGTATTTTGTTTATCATGCGCCTTTAGATGAATCTAAGACTTCCTAGGCCATTAAATGGATTAAATCTTTTTGCTTAATCTGGCGATCGACATAAAAGAAAACATGTATCAGTGTAGTTTTTCTGATATTTGACATAATTATTTTCGTTGTAGCGTATTCTATATTCGTATTACGCTAAGGGAATAAAAAAAGTGGTCGGAAAAATCGATTTCCTTTTAATAATCCTAATTTCCTTTTACAGCATTTTCATAGCGATTCAAAGTTTTTATATGTGATCCAGATTTAAAAATGTACTCCGTATACTTTAAGATAATTATTCCAGGGACATGAACAGAAGTTTTAAATTGGTTTTATTTTACAAATATGTAGGGTATTTTTAAAGTGGGTCTAGAATAAAAATGCTTCTGCTTTGAAAGCAAATATTTGCATAATGAAAATAAGGTAAAATGCAGTACACTCTCTGTTCCAACCTAACTAGATGATCCTTTCTTCTGACCACCAGACCGCGAGAGCAAACGGGAAAAAGTGAAAAAAAAAAACGGCTAGTCGACTCCATAAATTTCATTCCGTCGCGTTAATTTCCTGTGCGCGTATTCCGAAATTCCTGTGTCGTTTCTGCGTCAGCTTGCTCTGCGGAATCACGCATGAATTGTGCCACCGCGAGCTTATCCGCGTTCGCAGTTTAGCCGAAAAGATTATTCGAGCTGAAAACACCGCGTTAATCCAGAGAAAAAAGTTTTGTGTCGCCTATAAATATCACCTGACGCGTCATTTTTGGCATTTTGAATCTCGCTGATTTTCAGTGAATCAGTTTTGATTTGAAAATTTCAGTGATTTAAAAAATGAATGAATTAAATAAATCACTAGTTTTTAATTAATCACTTGTAATTCAGGTTGACCACATGTCAGAGAAGTCAGGGAAATGCGAGTAGCTGTCAGGCCAAATAGAAATTGACATTTATGCTAGCTATATTATTTTTGGCGTATTACATATAAAGCTTTTACAGTTTATTTAACAGATTTTAGAAGCTTTTAAAGAATTTAAGAGATTTATATATTTTTTTTAATTCCGTAGAATTTTAGGAGATTTCAAAAGATTTAAAGTGATATTATGTAAAATTTAAGAAAACTCTCAATAGCTTTATTATTGAAAATTTATTCGCATTTTTAATACTTTTCTGTCAGGGAAATTAAAAAATGCAATCTTGTGGGGCCACCCAGTAATTGCTAGAATCTGAGAATGAAAGGATTTAAAATAGAATTGTTGTGTACCTTAAATTTATTTTCTTCGGTTGATGAATCTTTCTTTGATTACCTCGTGTTGGTATTGGAATAGAATTCGGGATTATAAGGGGATTATTTACGCTTTAGGTATACGGGAGGTTGTTACACGATCCCCGTGGATGCTGGTAATTGATTCTCTGTGGGTGTACCCGCCTGCAAATAGACGGGATTCTGTTAGAAACAGGCATGTGATGACACGTGTACATACGAGCTCAACTTACAAGATTTACTTTCGAGACTTAAACGTCCCGGCTAGCTTCAGGGGAGTTTATCTTTTCCCATAGAATGAGGGCAGAAAATGGTAGAGAATGTTTACCAGCCTCCAGAATGAACCTCTCACATATTATAAGGGTTCTATTACAAATAGCAATAAAGAAAATAATATACTAGGCAATTATTATCTCAGATAAGAACAGTCCTTAAATTCTTCCATATAAGTAAACTTTTTTTATTTTGATAATCCCCTTTATTTTTCTTTTAAAGTATTTTCGAGTCTCATGAAATCTTGTTAAATGTGTTAATAACGCTCAACATATCTTGAAATTCTTTAGAATTGTTCTAAATTTCTTGAAATCGTTTAAAAATATTTCAAACTCCATCGAAATTCATTAAAATCACTCGAGATTTCATGAAATCTTTTTAAATTCCTTGAAATTCGTTAAAGTCACTTAAAATGTCTTGAATTTTTAAAGATATTTTGAAACCATTTTCGAAATTCAAATTTAAAAAATTTTTCTTATATTTCTAAGACATTTAGAATGATTTTAAAGGATTTCAAAAAATTTTAAGTGATTTGATAATATTTAAAACGATTTCAAGACATTTCGAACGAATTCAAGAGATTGATCTGAAGTTTCAGACGTCTACTCAGTCGAATTTTTTTTTGCCATCAAAGATTTCTCATCAACAATTCAAACTATTGTTTGCAAAAGTATTTCCCATGCTTTCTATTGCAATCAACAAATTATTTTAAATAAAACCGATTTTTTAGTGAGAATCTTTGAAAATGAAAAAAAAAATCGTATGAGAAGACGTCTGAAACTTCAGCCCAATATTCAAGACAGTTACATTCATTTTAAGTGATACTTCAAATCTCTTGGAATTTTTTTAAATCCTTTAGATTCTTTTACTCCTTAAAATTCGGCACATTCATTCACATTCACACTCACCTCTCGAATATTATAAGGACTCTATTACAAATAGCAACAAAGAAAATAATAAACTAGGCAATTATTATTTTAGACAAGAACAGTACTTAAATTTGGCCATATATCATTTTTTTAATTTCGTTAATCCCCTTTATTTCATGAAAATGCTGAACTAACAATACGTGTATCATTTTAAATTTACAGATGCTTTGATGTCTTATTAAAGCAAATAGTCTCTTCATTGAGGGAGTTAACTTGGAGAAAATGTGCAAACTGGAGTTAGAGAAAGTGGTCAGGGGATAGGATATATGACCATGAACTCCTGTACTTGCTCGGCTTTGTGGTAAATAGGGTAAGGTAGTTAGGTGGAATTTGTAATTTCGTCGAGCCTCAGACGTGAAAATTCTGTAAAAATTTTCATGTTTTTCTCATGAGTAGAATACGTAATTCAAGGTACAGCAAGTAGTATACGTCTTTTTCAGTTAGCCGTAAGCGATAAGTAGTAACAGTAATTTTATGTCAAGCGCAGAGGGTGGTGAGGAGTATACATACGCCTTCTTAAGTCAGTTTTAAGGGTTGAAACCTGGCACAGGTCATTCATAAAAAGTGCGAAGTAGAAAGAGTCAATTTCAGTCTGGAATTATCTATATCAAGTAGTATAAGCTATTTCCAGTCTGACACGCGGGGTTGCCAAGTAGGACAAGTCAATTTAAGTTGCACAATTCTTGATTCAGCTGAGGTCCCTAATGTTTCCTATTTTCAAGGTTTAGTCCAATTTTCCCTATTTTTTGGTTGAAAATTTAACCATTTATATCCATCTTTTTCGTTGAAAACCAAATATTTTGTTAAAAATTCACTCTTTAAGGTAAAAATTAATTTCTACTTAAAGACTTCACCTTGTCGTCTCATATTGACCTTTTATCACCGGTCTCACCTATTCTAGGATCATTAAAATAATAGGAAATTGAATCTTTTAAAGCTGAAAATATTTTTATTTGATATTTATTTTATTTATTTTATTTTATTTTATTTTCTTAGTAATTTTTTTAAATTACTACTTTTCTTGGATCTCTTAATCCTGTAAAATTTCTTCGCAATAGAAATAGTAAATAATTTCACGGAATTTCAAGGGTTTTTATGAAACTTATTGTGATTTTGAAAAGTTTAAAGGGACTTTACGAAACATCCTTGGATTTTCAGCTATTTTAGCGGATTTTATGAGATTTCGTGGAATCTTGAATAATGTTAAGAACCGTAAAAGAATTTTACGAAATTTACAATAAAAGAATTTCATAAGATTTTCTGTGATTCTAAACAACTTAAAGAAATTTGACGATATTTTTAAGAGATTTAAGTATTTTTTGTGGGATTTTGAGTAATTTAAAATGATTTAAAGAAATTTGATGGAATTTAAAATAATTTAAAGTAATTTTATAAGGAATATAACGATATTTTATGGAATTTTAATGAAAATCAAGAAATATCAAGAAATTTTACGAAATTGAAAGGACGTTCACTAGATTGTGTAGGACGTTATTTAAAAAAATTTTAATTCTGAGTTATTTTGCATACTTCTGAAATCCTTTGATTTGTTAGGTTCAATTTTTTAGAATCCTCTGAATCTTTTTAGCAAAAGGACAAAGGAGTGCTATAGTACCACAAAAAAGTATCCTATGTACGCTATTTTTTTTTTTTCCATAGGAACTGTGAGGTCTTATTTTCTTCTTTTTATTGTTTTCTATTTTAAAAGAATGGAAGTCTTATGTTAATTTACCCCTTCTTACCGAGGGGCACGTTGGATTTTAATTTAATTCGAGGAACTCACCTTCATTACTCAAATAAAAGCGTCAGCGGAGAATCTTGTTATGAAGCTTTTCCATGGGGATTCCTTTTCTTGCTATTGTTGTCAAGTCACGTAACGTATCAACAAGCATGTCACGTTGACGTTCAAGTGTTTTACTGGCTGGACATTTGAATAAAAGGGATAGAGGTGCCAGGCGGGCTTGTAGCCTCTGACCCGCGGCGTGTCCGGTCGGCTGTATGGTTGCTGTCGCGGCACAGATTCCGTGCCTGCTGATGGCAATTTCGGTCCTGTTTTGAATTTAGATGGAATTTAGGCAAGCTGTTACGGCGTGGAACCCCCTTGATCGAGGATCACGTATAGGCGCATATAAACTCGTGGAGGTGCATGCATGTATCGCGCAATGCCCATGCATATTGCGTTTGCATATAATATTATATTACAAGTTACGAGTGCCACACGAATCCGCAAAACGGTTCGTTTCTCGACTCCCATTACACTACTAACGAGCAAAACTAAATCCACATGTTCTCATTTGGATTTCAAAGCAGATCGTCCGCAGTTTTTTATATTTTTTAGTCTCTTTTTCGAGAAAGGAGGAGTTATTTTATTTCCCCTGTTGTAAGTAAAAAAATAGGAAGTATATCCGTTTGAATCTTTTTGAAAGGAAAAATTTATCCAAATATATCTTCCGAATCCATACCAATCTACTTATATCTCTTGTTTAATCTACAATCCACTAAAAAACCTACAAATTTTTGCAAGAGGAAAAAAAGATGCGCCTTGAAATTCTCTACAAATACCAGTTATTAAAATTAAAATTTCAAAGATTTTTTTAATTGACACTCAGGACAATACTTTCTAGGCTGAATCCAGGCCTACCCCTTTTGGTCGTCAGCGGTTCAATTCCTACAATGCCCTTGAAACTTTTTAAAATTATACAAAATATCTTGAAAACTTGTTAATTGAAAAAAGAAATCTTTTAAAATTCATGTTGATATAGAATCGTTTTGATTTTTTTTCAATTCCCCTTGAATTCTTTATAAATTCTTCCCAATGCGCTTAAAATTTTCTTAAAATACTCTGGAATTCAGTTGAATATTCTACAATTGACGTGGGATATACTTTGAATTTACATTCAATTTTGTTGAATTCACATTATTGAATTTGATTAAATCCGTCTTGATTTGTTTAAAGATCTTTTGATTTCTTTAGAATGCTTTTGACTTCCTTCGAATCCTCAGGAATTTCTAATTTAATTTTTATTGACTTGAATTGGAGGTCAAGGTTTTTTTTACTTTTAGCCAAATTTTATAGTATCTCCGTTCTGTTGTTAGTTAGTTTCAATTTTTTTTCATCTGTTTTTATGTTAAAAAGTCATCTTTTTATTTTTTTTATGATAATATTTACTATCTTGACTAATTTTCTTTGTAGGAAATTCTCTTTTTTGATTGTGTTTATAATTTTATTCATATTTTTGAAAAAGATTGTCGGCCTCATTTATTCTTGAGACTTAGAAGGTCATTAATTTGGATTTCTGTAGTGTTTGTTGTTATTGCTAATTCGTTCCTTAATTAGAGAAATTAGCTTAGAAAGAGAGACCAAGTTTTGTTTATGTTTCGAAGGGTCTTTATATGGCATTAATATTCAAGGTTTCGAATATTATCGTTTCTTCGTAAGATCTATATGTGTGGTGTTGATATGGGGTAAATAATATTCCTCTTATTAATTAATTCAGTTCTGTTTTGACTATCGAGTAGACAGGTCATATAAACGCCAAAGTGAAAAGTCGCGAATATTTCCAAGTTCTAAGTAAGTGTGCACCTATAATGGATTATCAGTGCTACATTTTGTGTTGTTGTGGGAGGTAACGAATCATCTTTTTTCATAAAAAATTTTAATTTTTACCTGATCGATTTTTTTGTTGAGAAACAAAATGTCTGGAAAGAAGATTAACTTTTTTGGTTGAAAATTCAACTATTCCATTAAAAACACACATTCATCGTCGAAAATTTAAATATTTCATTGAAAATACATTTTTTTATTGAACAGAATCCTATAATTTTGAGATATTTTGGGCTTACATTAGGTATTAGTAAAATTAATTTACATAAAAACCACAAGAACCAGTTTTTTGTGCTCTTCACGTTGAAAAAATTTAATAAATAGTTAATAATAATAATTCATAATAATTTTCATAAAAAAGGTACCCTTTGTTCTTAAAAAAAGTATCCTATAAGCGACATTTTTTCTCAGAGAGACTGTGAGACCGTACTCTTTTGTTGTGATGAATACATTTATTAATGTGGGAGCCCATAAAATATTCTTCGGGGTTTCTTTGACAAATTGTTTTTCATTTATTCCATAATGCCTTTACATTTAAAATTTTCTCTATAGAAGAGGTATCTTGATAAATGCCCTCATCTGTCGTCTTTGATACGCATCTTGCCTGGCTTTGGCGAACAAGATTCTGTGAGCGTAAAGTACTATATATGATCCTGTTGGATAGAAAGACGTGGATCGATTGCAATCGCTGTAAAAGATAGAGACGTGAATAATATACAATACCGTCGATATTTTCTCATGAAATAAACCTACTCGCTTCCACTTGAAATCCCATACATTTTTCAAACCATTTATGCAAAAAAGAGTTTGTCCAAAAGAACTTTAAACCGTTTTTTTTTTTTTTTTTTTCAGATATATATAGTTTACTTTTCGAAAGGGACTACTCCATTTGAAAAAAAATCGAGTTCGACAATAAGACAATTTGCTGAAAGCAGAAAATACTTTAAAGGTCTGCAGAAATTTGAAGAATAAATGTGTTAGATTACAGCAAGAGATGGAAAGTAATGGAGGAAATGAATTCCTCACAAATGGGAAATCACAAAGGGCCTAATATCATCAAGAGGATGCAAATCGTGAGGCTTTCGTTGTTCCATTGTCCGGTTAGAATCGTCTGCGATTAGCGTTCCCGGTGCTAGATTTAGCAATGCATATAGAAGCCCTCTGTGTAAACGGATATAGACCGAACGTGCGATGCGCTGATGGGAATATTAGATCCGTTGTAACCTATGTAGAGATCTGTGTATTATTGCTCTATGCGGATCCAATATGACTGCATATTAAACCAACGAAGAAGATTACCCAAGTGTCCACCTCCGATTTGATTCGTTTTCAAGTACGCTTTAGAGCACTAAAAAATAAGGTATACGTATTTTTTTATATGTGCCTAAATTCATATTTAGGGAATGAAATCACCTTTCAAAGTTTTCGAACAATTACTTGCGAAATATAATTTTCAGTGAAATTAATCATTTAGAAGGTATTTTTGAATGATCAATGAAGTGATATAACAAAAATACAAGACGTTATATATCTTTTTACACTCCAATTCAAATTAAAAGAAGTAAAATAGCCTTAATTAACATTTTTATTTCATTAAACATTTTTAACAGTAGCCGTTTAATGGTCGCAGTGCAAATTATCTTCAGGGCAGAAAACATTGTGATAATAGAAAACATCTCAGTCTACCGGCATGAGGCACTCCCATTCTAATTCGAAGGGGGTAAACCACCCTCAAACCAAAATTCACATTTATATTATAGAAAATAAATAAAATAAACTGTTCAATTTCGTAGACCATAATAATTGATTTGCAACAATTAAAATTCTTCATGAATGTGAAACATGGCTTGAGGATCGTTTACCCCCTTTGAACTAGAATGGGGAGCACTTCCATGGGCAGTCTACCCCTTGAGGCACTCATGTAGGTAGACTGCGATGTTTTCTATTATCAAAATGTTTCCTGTCCTGAAGATAATTTCCACTACGACCATTAAACGGCAACTGTTTAATTTAAATTTTATAGCAATATTTACACTGCGTTATAAATGATTAATTTCTCTGCAAATTATATTTCTTAAGTAATTATTCAAAAACTTTGCAGGGTGATTTCATCCCCAAAATTTGAAATTGGGCACATTTAAAAAAATACGTGTACCTTGCTCTTGAAACTTGCTATTTGCTTAATACTTAATATATTTTGAAACTTTTCGAAATTCAAATTTTAAAAAACTTTCTTATATTTCTAAGCCATTTACTATGATTTTAAAGGATTTCAAAAAAAGAGATTGAGCTGAAGTTTCAGACGTCTACTCAGTTGGATTTTTTTTTTCCATCAAAGATTTCTCATCAACAATTCAGAATATTGTTTGCAAAAGTATTTCCCATGCTTTCTGTTGCAATCAAAAAATTATTTTAAATAAAAGCAATTTTTTAGTGAGAATCTTTAAAAATGTAAAAAAAATCGTCTGAGAAGACGTCTCAAACTTCAGCCCAATATTCTCTTGGAATTTTCTTAAATCTCATAAAATATCTTGTTATGTCTTCAAATTCTTTGCAATTCCTGAACATCATTTATTTTGTTATTTTATTTTTATAGAATGTATTTAAATCATTTGAAATCCTTTAGAGTTTTTATAAATTTCTTGAAATGGTTTAGAACTGTATCAAAGTCTATTAACATTTATTAAAATCGTTCGAAATTTTTGTAAATCTATTAAAATTTTTTGAAATTTGTTAAAAGCACTTAAAATGTCTTGGAATCTTGTGAAATATATTGAAATCTTTTGAAGATCTGTGTGATAACTTTTTGAGCTCTTTTCAAATTCTCTTGTAATCTTTAAAAATAATTTAAATCTATTAGAATCCCTTGAAATGTTTTAAAATCTTTTAGACTTTTTTACTCCTTAAAATTCCTTAAATTTACTTAAAATAACTATAAATGTCTCTAGATTGTTTTTAAAATTTGGCACATTCTTTTAGAGGTCAATATTTATACGTATATGAAAAGTTAGTGATGCAAATGGCAGTGTACAAACAGATTGGGCTCAAACTTTCATAAAGTTTATTTGGGATCCATGTGACTAATCATCTGTTACATCTAGAAAATTTTGTCCAACACGTTTTCGACTGATTTTTTTTCAATCTTTTGAAGAAAAAAAAATCAAATTTCGAGAAATAAAGTGCTGAAAATACAATTTTTATTTTGAATTTTTGCCACTTTCTCAAGATTACTATGCAAATCATAATAGTATAGTAAGAGTCAACTCGAAAACGAGTCAAAAAGTACCATTTAGAAATAGTAATATATCCTGAAACATGGATAAGAGGTATTTACTTAAATATTATTAATATTATTTATTTAAATAGCAACATTACTATTTACTATTTTCTTTTCATTGTGATTTTTGCCATTCCGTTTAGTCAAAACCATTTAAAAAAGTAGTTTTTATTACTTGAAATATTCCATTACTTTATTTAAATGGTATTTGAACTATTTTATTGTCTTAGAGTTATGATTTGCATAGTAACCTTGAGAAAGTGGCAAAAATTCAAAATAAAAATTGTATTTTCAGCTACTTTATTTGTAAAATTTTTAATTTTTTTCCAAAAGATTGAAGAAAAATAAATCGAAAACGTTTTGGACAAAATTTTCTAAATGAAAAAGATGATTAGTCACATGGATTCGAAACAAGGGCTGTTTGACAAAAATGTCAAAATTCTACCCCCTTCAACTCAGCAAGTTTTTGACCGATCTCGTTCAAATTTGGTGTGGTAACTATTACCCAAAAGGAATAATTTTTATGAAAGTTTGAGCCCAATCGGATGACATCGGTTTCAAAAGTTGATTCTCTCTTGACATTATATAATATATATTATGCATCCATTATCCATTCTTTTAAATAATATATCGCAAATGATACATGTTTTTCGTTATATCTCTTTATAGATTAAAACGATACGTATAATAGAAAAGTATTATTTAAAATCGAACTTATATACCTACTTTAGTATGAAAGAATTTTGATGGAGAGATTCTTAGAATGAAGAATTTTCATTAAAAAAATTCATTCAGTATTCTCTTAACAGGTTCATATTAAAAATTCCTTTTTACGATGCTTGAAGACGTATACTTATAAATAATCCAGAGTATTGAGTGTAGTATAATTCGTTTAAAGTCAGTCTTAAGTGCGTGTGGTAAGTACCATATGAGAAAATTGAAACAAGTCCGTTTTTTCTCACAATTTTTCCTTTCTCATAAAAGTAAAAATTGTGAGAAAAAACCGGGCTATCTAAAATTTCTCATACGTCAGCAGAGACATATTTTTCTCAAATAAAGCTAGATATCAACTTTGCCTACTATAAAAGCTTACTATAATTCAGCTTAATAGGAAAATGGATAAATGATTTCTAAAAGTAGGTCAACAAGAGCCTTAAAAAGGAATGTTTTATATGCTTTTCATTAACAGAATGGTAAATGAATTTTTAAAATGAAAATTCTTCATTCAAAGCATCATTTCATCTAAATTCTCTCACACTGAAATACATACCATATATAGAAGGCAATTTTGAACTAATATTGGTAAATTATGGTATTTTAATTCAGAGGTTTTAATTAAAAAGAGTATATAATTTATCGATAATAAAATGATGTGAATGCGAATGCATTGAACACGTATTTCAGACATGCATTGGCATGTGAACCTCTATTTGTGCGCCATCCTCAATAAATACTGCACATCTTTTTTTATTACTAATAAAAGTGAAAAAAAAAAAAAGAAAAACATTCTGCAAGGGTGAGTTGCAGAATATTTTCGCAAAAACGTTGAAGCATGAAATACCGAATAATTTTCCGAATGGTTAGAACAGGAGAGTAGAGGGATGGGTATAGGGGATGCTTAAGGTTTATGTGTAGATATCTGTGTGCCTATAAGGCAGGGTAGGAAGTTGCTTGTAAGGTCGAAAGCGATAAACTGCAGTCGTTTCTCGTTACGCGAACGGATGGCGCGCCAGGAAAGATTTTCCTGCTGGGTCACGTGCGAATGGCTCGACACGGCACGAGATGAAAATCGTTTGCTCGTTTGCACGTTCGCATTCGAAAAGGCCGGATATTCGCATGTCGTCGCGACGCCCGACATTCGAATACTAGAATGTCGTCTATTTCGTGTATATGAAGGTACTTATTGCAGATATGCACTACAGAATAATTGCCTGGTTATGGCTACTTTCCTCACGCCTTTAAAAGTAGTATCTGCGTACCTACTAAAAAATACTTTTATTATTTTTCAGGGCTGTTAGCGAGCCTGAAAATCTTCAAATCCTGCACAGTAAAAACAAAGTCTGATTTTAAGCCCAAAAACGGTTTTGATTGAAGATATTAACGAAGAAAGGTGGGTATTGAAATGAATAAAAATGATTTCGAAAGTGATCAAAAACGGTATTGTTTTGAATTGAAAGCGTTTGTGAATTTGATATATATATATATATAAATTATCAACACTTTAATTGTGAACAATTCTGCAGGATTGAATTTATATTGAAATGATGGTAATTTTATTTCAATGAGGGATTAAATTGAATTAAATTTTCACGATCGCCTTAGAGAATTCAGCAGAATTAACATGACTTCAAACCCATCACCCCCGTCAGAATTAGAACGTGTTCATTCTTGGTCACTGGATCTAGCAGAATTGAAACAAGAATAAACGTAAGTCGGTAAAATGAATTAAAAGGATTACGTTCAAAAATGCTTTGCTTTCGATTAAAAGAGTTGAAAAATCGCCCATATTCAAACTACTTTCTATTCGGTTTAATTCACTCCTTTTTACAGGGATAATAGTCTAGAAATAAAACGATTATAGGGCTAAAATTCAGCCCTTCAAAAAACTGAAAATTATCCTTGCTGGAAGTAAAGAGATAGAAATCCTATCCCCGTATATCTCTTATTTGTATCTCCATATAAATCTACATCCACGCCCTATCTCTTTGAATCTCTTCTTTTCTATCCCTTTCTATCTCTTGTCCATCCCTACTTCTCTATCTCTTTCTATCTCCTTGTCAATCATCGTTCGCTCCTATCTTTTTTAATTCCTACTTCTCTATCTCTTTCTATCTCCTTGTCATTCACAGTTTGCTTCTATCTCTTTCAATACCCACTTCTCTATCTCTTTCTATCTCCATCTATCCCTTTTTATCATCTTGTTAATTTCAATTCGCTTCTATCTCTTTTAATCGCACTTCTCTATCTCTATCTATCTCTTTCTATCTCCATCTGAACTAAAATTGCTCCTATCTCTTTCAATCCTCACTTCTCATCCCTTTCTATCTCTGGCCTATTCCTATCCATCTCTTTCTATCTCTTGTTTATTCCTGTCTATCTCTTTCTAGCTCCTTTTCAATCTCAATTCGCTCCTATCTCTTTCAATCCACACATAAGTTAGTGATTATACTGAAAAAGAGATTGAAAGGGATAGAAATAAGGAGATTAAAAGAGGTAGGATAGTGATTATAACGACTGTCAAAAAAAGCCAAAAAAAGTGAGTTTCTTAATACGAAAATATAAAATTAATTTGTTTGTTTAAAATAAATATACTTTGTACAAATTGTTTAAACATAAATTCGAATTTATATTTAACCAATTTGTACTAAAGTATATTTATTTTAAAATTTCTGGACTCTCTGATAGTAGAAAATACAATGGATAGATAGATAAATATTGTGTTTGATTACATAAAATTGACGATAATTTTTGAAGGTTGAAAATATTTTCTAATAAATTTTCTTTGGCTCCGACACGTAAATAATACTTGTACTCTACAAAATAAGTTGCGCGTGTACAATGATAATACATTCTACACCTGCGTATCAGTTTTTATTCATAAAATGAAAATCATATTTTTTGGATTAATTTGCAGAAATATTTCACGTGTCAAAGAGAAAATTTCAAAGTGACATTTATAAAATGAGCCTGGTATCAATTTTATTGACGCTCCTAAATTAAATATTCGTATTTCGAGAAAAGTTTCATAGAAAAATATTTACGGATCAGAAACAGATATATTGAAAGTTTTTGAATTTGAAAAGTCAGGAAATCACCAAATTGTTGCATAAATTATTTATGATGCAGGCCTTACATCCTGACGTCCCTAATGTCCCGTATTTTCAAAAATCTCTTGAAATTTTTTAAATCCTGCAAAATTTCTTCAAAATTCTTCAACTATCCTAAAATTATTTTGAAATCCCTTAAAATTCCTTTAAATCAATTAAATACTCAAAATTGAAATCCATAAAATTCCTTAAAATCACTGAAATCCAATGAAAGTACTTTGGAATTTTTAAAAATAAATTCAAATTTCTCTTAGAATCTTTTTAAATCTTTTGTAATTCCTAGAATTCTCGAGATATTCTTTAAAATCAAACAAAATATCTTTAGATCTTGTTAATTGAAAAATAAATCTTTTAAAACCCTTTAAATTCATGTTGATATGGAATCGTTTTAAATTATTTTCAATTCCCATTAAATTCTTGATGATATTTTCCCAATTCGCCCAAATTAGTAAACAATTACTAATTCCTTCAGTATCAAGGACAAATTAAATAAATGCTAATAAGCTGCTTAATAATTGAATGAGTAAGAATATTCAATGAAAGATCCTAATAATTTTTAGATCCCTTAAAATTTCTCAAAATTACTAGAAACTCCTTAAAATTCCATGCAAAATTTTTTAAATCTCTTAAAATTTCGCAAAATCTTTTAACAGTTATAAGAATCTTTATAAATCGCTTAAAATGACAAAAACTCTAAAGTACCTCAAATCCAATGAAATTTTTTTCAATTCCCCGATAATTTCTTAAAAAATAAGTAAAGTTCTTAAAAATACTTAAAAATTCCAAAAATCGTTTGAAAATCATAAAAATATTTTTAAAAAATAAATAAATATTTATACAAGAAGTTTAACATTAGTGATGTTCGAAGAACAATAAAATTCATTGTGTACAATTCAATTAGTATAATAATTAACACCACTAAATAGATTATGAAGTTATTCTTACTATTCACTTTGGTAATACATGACTTACTATTTCATTTAGTAGACAGTGGAGAAACGACTAATTCAATAGTCAAATTATTTTTGATTCAGATCGAGACAATTTAAATTTTATTTATTTTATTTTATTTATAATTTTTTTCTCATAGGACCTGTGAGGCCTGGTGATGATATTTAAAAAATTTCATTCAATATAAGGGATATACCGAATCCAAGAGCTTATTTCAAGTTTGTGAGAATAAAATGAAGAAGAGATATGAGGAAGACTAAAATTCACGAAAGCGTAACAGCTACATTTGCAGCGGCTTGGAAATCATTCCCCAACTGGATTAGATAACCGTTTTCGTTCAAAACGTGGCACTCACATCAGCCTTCGTAGAATAAACGGAACGGGATCAGACGGTTCTGAATTTTGTAGCCAGCCCTTACGAGAGCACAATGGAGAAGAGATAGTGCTGATCGATGGGCCAGTTCATTAATGGATAAAGTGGCGCTCTCGCAATTTTCTCCCCTTTCCCATTTACCCCATTCCACCCTCATCCCCATTTCCCTTTTCTACATCCGTCTTTCATCCCGACAACCCTTGAGCATTGGATAGGCGATAGGTATATCTCCCTTCCAGCTCGTTACGAATCTGTGTTGGAAACCCCCCGAAAGCCTACGCACGATAATGATACAATATGGTCATGAGAGCATTCCTGATATGGTATCGCATAAATCGAGCGTGCAATTGCAGATTTTAATCAGATTCGAGCTACATCCGCTTCCCAGACCTCTTTCTCGCCTGGAACAGGTAGATCGTATGAAAAATATTTATCGGCACTTTTCAAGAATATCATTATTAATTCAAACTGTCCCGATTTAATCTCTCGCTAAATTTAGGGAAGTTTTTTGGACTCCCCTTCATTGGTTTAGTTGTCTCAGCTAAACGTATCGCTGGATTTCGTAATTCCAAGAAAATATAACATTATTTATTTATAAACATTGTTTCCTTCATAAATGAAACAGAATTTATTTCATAATAATTTATCGTGTTACGTATTAGTACTCTTAGAATATAACGTAGGTATTAAATAAGCATTATTTTAAATTATAACTGTACAAAAAATAGGGTTTCACAATTATTTGATAATGCTGTAATGGATAATGCATAAGAATAGCGCAGCAAAATAAATTTTTTTATTTATTTCTCGAGCTGAGGAGGATTGAGAGTTTTAACTCATCTGAGGTAAATAATACATACCATATAACTTTAATTCTTATTCAGTATAAGGTTCCTATATTTTATTTTCCAATCTCATCCTTCATGGTCAGAGATCCATAAGATGGTTTAAAATTGCAATTTCTCTATCAATTCATGTTGCAATCATGTAACATGAATTTCTTGAAATTGAATTTTAAGAAAGAATATTCCCATGAATAGTGCATCTATAAAACATACCAGATTGATATAATATAACTATTATGCATCGATACTGAAAAAAAAAAGAAATATATTTTATGAAACAATAAAACAACTGAAGTAGAGAAATTAATTAATTAAATAATTAAACATTAATTATTTCTATAAGGTCGAATTCATTTTCTTGCATAAGCAGCATTAGAATGATTTCGCCTTTCTTACAAATCATGAATATTATTTTTAAAATAACATTCTGAATTCTTCAGAAAACGTTATATAATTCATGTTAAACTCTGTGAAGAAGTTGTTCGAACTTGTTTTACGAGTGCTTGTGTAAAATACGAAGTTCATAAAATGTAATTAAAGCAGGATCCTGAGCTAAGATGAACTTCATAAGCACAACTTGCATAAATTGGATCCACATTAAAGTAAAGAATATTTATTTGACTTTTCGTAATATCATAACAGTAATAAATTGAGTCTATTATTATAAACCGCAAATCTTTTAAGAAATTCCAGCAAATTTTAAGGGCATGTGGGTAATTACTTTATGCCCTTAAAGCATTTCAAGTTCCTTATTAAATTTTAAAGTAGAAATTCTAATTTGTGCTAAGAAAATTGTAAACCCTGCTATTTTAGTTGCAAAAGTTACAATTTGAAACAGTAAAACTGACTAAATTCCAGGAAAAATGCGTTCTGAGCGCATTTCTTTTTGCGTGTTTTGGCTTATTTGTTGAATTTATGATATAAATCTTTTTTTTTTAAATATAAATGAGGTTCAGAGGGTAAAAAGATTTCGGTATAAGAGTTGAGTTAGTGGTACACAATATCAACATCGGGACGGAGTAAAATTTGGTCGTTACGCGTCGGCTGTTCCCATACTTCGGTTATATGATTTGCCACAAAAGTTGCAATAGCTTTTATGATTCTCATAAGGGAATACCGTAACTGAAGAGGATGGTATGTGCGAGAAGGAAAAGGGCAAGCCAAGAAACGAGGATGAACAGAGGGTGCAATCCGTTCTGCTGCTTGATATTGCTATCCCTTCCATCATTACATATGGTATATTAGATTTAAAAGTAGCGACTAAAATATGGTTCCAAATTCCATTTGAATTCCTTGCGTAAAACTTGATGCAGCAGTTGGCATTATTTTTTACTTAAATATACATATATTTGATCTTGTAAATAAGATAAAAAATAAACCTAAATATTTATTGATAAATATTTAGTTATATATAATTCAATAAATAGATATTTATTAAATTATAATTATACATCAATCATCATATTACAAAATGTATTTAACATTCTACTTTTATTATTTTATGATATAAAATTAATTCTAATTAATAATCGCCTACGACTTTTGCTACGTTGTCAACATTTTGTTTAAACGAGTCCAAATGATATATAATAATAAAAATAAGCTTGTATTTATAATTTTTATTTTCCATACTTTATCAATTCTTTCTTTAATTAAGATCCTACGAATAATGGAGTAATCACTATCAAGTAAAAATAACACATTAGAATAATAAAATCAGAGAGTTTAAAATTTAATTTCCAGAATCGATTGATAGCACCAATTTTAAATAGCACGATCATTTGTTACTACTAGAAGTTGGAAGGATATTGTATGCTATGGTGTAGGCATATCGCAGATTAAAAGTATATTATAATTTATCTATGACTTTTTACTTTACCAATTGATATGGAAATTTAACTACATTAAAAACTACCTACATTCTTTAGAATAGTAATACTTACGAATTTTTTATTATATTGCATACATAGGGCTTTTGTTATAATATTAATAATATCAAAAAAACTCTACGTACTTCTGTAGCTGTTCTCATTTATAATTGTAAAGGTTTGGTTTTTTATCCTTATTTAAAAATTGCAGGTTAGCTGTTGTGCCGGGCGTTTACTCTTTAAAAAGGGGTAAAACGTCATCGACTACGACTACTAAGACGTCATCCAAGAAATATGCTGCACATGTTACATTCTTGTAGTTTTATAGTTCATTTCGTTGCACAATAAAGACCTTTTTTCAGAATTTTAGTTTATTTAATTGTTCTCCTGAAAAACATTCCTAAATTCCGCTTATTTTTTCCACCATTAGTGGTATAACCTCTTAATTTAGTCGATTTAAGTATTCTAATCTGTCTCAAAAAATGGCATCTGATTGGTTGTTTATTGCGCGAAATTCAAAATTGCGAAGTTCCTATGAGCACTGAATACCTCCTCTGGTATCATTTTCTCCTGTTGCTTCAGCTCGCTTTTGCCATCAAATGGACTTGGAAATAAAGCTCAATCCAAGCTCGAGAAAATTCGAAAATTCAGCATGGGCTATCCAGCGAACATGATGATTGAGAAGGTACCCGAGCGCAACTTATGACGTTTGGCGCGAAATTCAAATTTCAAAAAATTTAATTTGGCGCCCGATACCTCTGCTATCATCATGTTTGCCTGGTGTAGTCGCTTGTTTCCTGCCTTGAAAATCTACTTGGAATATGCTTGGAAGCAGCTCAAATAAATTCTAAAATTCAGCCTGGGGTATCCAGCGAACATGATGATTGAGAAGGTATCGGAGCGCAACTTATGACGTCAGGCGCGAAATTCAAATTTAAAAAATTAATTTTGGCATCTAATGACGTCAGGCGCGAAATTCAAATTTAAAAAAAAATAATTTTCGCGCCCGATACCTCTGCGATCATCATGTTTGCCTGGTGTAGTCGCTTGTTTTCTGCCTTGAAAATCTACTTGGAAGC
>JAUESI010000038.1:5300964-5311311 GCA_032275145.1 Synergus laeviventris | reverse complement strand
TAAACTCGATCCTATAGTCAAAGTAAATATGTTTACCCGATAGGTATAATGTTTCTTGAGTAGGTGAAGACAAAGTTTCCAGTATCAATTAATCAACTTGCTGATCTGTTTTCAAAGTGTAATTTACCTAGTTAATTTATAAAAGTAAAGGCAAATATTTTCTGTGGAAGTCATTTTCATCAAGTTTACTTTCAATTAATAATAAGAATAATTAATTCTACATAAATAGTAAATAAAAATTAGGGACTCTACTTTTGCCAAACGCAGGCAAAAAAGTTTCCAATACTCAAATTTTAAATTAATTTATTTAATTTGATTTTCTCCAAATTAGAAACAATTCCTTGACATTCCTTAAAATATCTTGAAATCTCTTAAAAACTCGGGAAAAAGCTGGGTAAATTTTCACTAGTAAATAAATAAATATAAATTAGTTTTATGAACTTTTTTGATATTCTAAATCCAATAGATGTAAAAATGAAAAATAAGAAATTTTCATCAGACTAGACGTTTGAAACTTCAACTTAATGAATCCAATGGTTCGTAGGTTACTGATTTGTTCTGTTAAATTAACAATATTTAGAATATTTCTGCGTATAGGGAATATAGGCCTGCCAACGAATTGTTTTTTATTAGTGATATAGTCATAGTCAACATGAAACAAAAATCGAATATTGATTCTTTTCCCATAAAATTCGTATGTCTTCGAGAGAAAGCCTAAAATCCGAATATAGAAATTGATGTGCTCTCTTCTTCGAGGGTGTAACTTTGAAAAATCAATGGCATTATTACGGAAATTGAGAAGAAGGTTTTGGAGAAACGTAGAAAAAATTGATCGACTCTTTTGTAGAGCTTTTCCCTCGAGATCAGAGAGTACTTGCGTACTGTACAGAAGGAATATAGAACCTATATAGAGATACATATATAAAACAACTCTATGGAATAACTAAAATAAACCAGGAAAAATCTCAATTGCTGGGAAAATTGCATTCCCTTTCACTCGAATTGCAATAAGTGTACTGTGGTGCAATGCTGGCTTTGCGAACCGCAACAATGTATTAATACAATCAGGCTACAAAATCCCTTATAGTAAAAGAACAATGCAAAATTGTATGGGATTAAATTCAGAAGCACCTCGAATTTAAACCTATTTATATTCCACAGAAATTTAGAAAATAGTTGAAGCTACATTTTTTTTTATTTTAGTAATGTTATCTTCATTGCCTGAACTCTGACACAGGAAAATAACATTTGCAATTCGAAATTGTAATAGAACGATGCACTGAACAAAGAACCTGGTTTTTTAAATATGATTTTAGCATTAAATAGATTAATAGCGTACAAAATGATTGAATAAAAAAGCTCGAGAGTTGAGATGGAATATTCTTGATCTAATTTCATAATTGAATGAAATTTCGTATCGAGGGTTCTAGGGGCGAGGGTTACTCTCATATTTACAACCGGAAGGATTTCTCTCTAACGAGAGTTCGCTGAGAACTTTGACCGGACCGTTATACATCACGAGGCCAAAAATGCTTCCATGCATGTACAAGTCTTATCTGTATAAGTATTCTCGCACAGTTCTGTGTACCGGCTATATAAAGTGTAATCCCAGTGAAATCGACCGCACCGAAGCTTGACAATCGTAAATTGCACGTTCTCACGTACTTGCTACTTAAGTAATGAGCAAAACTTTGGCGACGATGGAGCCCCTGATGTCCCTGCACTTACGCAAATTGAGACAGAACGTCGAAAAACAATTGAGTCAACCAATCAATGAATCACCAGTTAAGTAATCAATTAACCAGCGAAACTTTATTTGCGTTAAACTTATTCCACTTGTTTTAATTTTAGAAGTTTTTCAATTATAGAATAGGTAACAATTTATTTGGCTTATAAGTATCAGACGTCTAAGCTGACGAAAATAAATTTTAACTTATAAATATAATGCAAAGAAGGCAGGGTGTCTACCCACCCTGGAAAACTTAGAAGAAATAAAAAAATAAAAAAATAAATAAAATTTTAAAAAAATGCGTATTCCTTACTTGAATTGACAAAAATGAGAGCTGGAAAGTGCTTGGAAAAGTCAGAGAATTTTTTTTTTCAGGAACTGAGTAGACACCCTGGAAGGTCAAAAACCATGTTTTAGAAAATGTTTGACAAAATTTCACAATTACTGTCGATTGTTACCCACCCCAGTCGAAAGGTATTCTCAAAGCTGGTTAAAAACTGGACGGTAATTGTCAATTTTGACAATGTTTGAAAGGTATTTGAAATAAAATAAAATTAGTTTATAACACCCTTTGAGAATACCTTTTGACTATGATGGGTTAAAAATGGCACATTTATTAATAAAATGTTTTATTTTAAGAAAATCGGTTGTTATAAAGGATTTTTTCACTTTTAGAGTTCAGCTTCGAATATTTAAAAATATTATTATTTAAAAATAAATTAAGAAATTCAGAGTCAATATTATTTGCATTCTTTGTGAAAAAAAATAATGTTTGAAAATTTGGCGAGTCGACAACAATTTCCAATAATAGAAATTTGATAGGAAAATATGAAATTCCATAAAACATTAATTTTTTTGGCAATATCATTATTTGTTGTTTGGTTCTGCACGAATTGCCTTTTGCTATGGTCGCAATGCAGAAACGCAAGCACGTAAACTGAATTGTCATTATAGCCGTTGCCAGAGTATCGCACGCGATGGAATAATAACATTTGCATTGGAACCAAACGGTCTGTTAAAATTACTACTCCTGGTTTCTATGAACACTCATTCTGCACGATATTCGTGGTCTTAGTTTCCATGGATTTAATAAATTATCCTCTTCAAGATTTATATAAGGCGGCTGTAATTTTTATTTTTATTTAATGAATAAGTGTTGGTTACAAGAATAATTCATGCAAGGTTTTAGTACACTAATATATAAAATATTTTCTTCAAAAAATAAAATAAATACTTTCCTACCTCTTAATATAAACATTTGAAGTTAATGATAAGAGTCAATAATTCATCTCTTCATATTAGAATGAAAATTTTAATTCTTTCATACATAAATATTAATTATTAATACAGACTTATCACATTCCACAAAGTATTTTATTGGCTTAATTTACCATATTTCCACAAACAGTCATCAGTCATAATTGTGGTATAAATGTCGAAGATAGCTCTCTTCCCTTGAGCATATATCCTTCCAAAAGTGGAATTCGATTCAACTGCAACATAAATGATTTATCAAAATTTCATCTTTATAATAAAATCAGTTGTTAATATAAAATCTGATTATAAAATAGACTACATATTTATATAAATTATAAATGTCTAAGCTGGGCGATTCCCAAAAAATATACAAAAAATAAATTTATTTAACTTCTGAACGTTCAAATGAACGAATCGATGCATTTGCGGTGAAAATAATTTTGTACAAAAGAAACTTGTAACGCTTATTTTTATTTTTAGAGGGAATAATATATTTCTGGATAAACTTGAATTGAAAAAATATTTCGTTCATATATGAATTCTAAAAACGTCTGGTACATTTAAAATAAGCGATTTAAAATAAAGTTTATAAATAATTCCTTATATCAATTTTTTTTATCCACGTCAATTTAACCAATTTGAATAGAATGTGTTAAATTTATCTAAAATGTGTTTAGGAGTAGGATTTATCTGTAGATATTTTAAACTTTAAATCTCTTTGCTAAAGGTGGAAATGGGTAGACAAAGAAACTTGTGGGTAAGGCTAAAATTTATCAAGACTGGAGAACTCGTTTCTCGTTTCATGCTTTGAACGCTGAAAGGTGCTGAGTTTCTATTTGGCTTTCGAAAATAAAACTTCCAAAGAATATCCTACATACATCATAGAATGAGGCGAGTTCAGATCTAATATGTTGAGCCAAAGGAAAAGCCGGATAAACCTTTTTTGATGCTGGCCACTAGGGCGAGATTATCTTCTCCTATTTCTCTCTCTAACTCCAGAATATATTAAAGTCAATGCATTACTATTTTCTATTCTGTATTTTTTTAAACAATTCTTTTAACCTCAGCACACGCAATTTCACCATGTTTTCATTTATATTTAAATTCAGCAGAGAGGTATGAATGTATTAATTTACCAAAGTGAAGCTTTATAAATAAAAAGTTCATATTGATTGAATATAAACTAGATTTGAAAGCAATTTGCAGATTATTATCATTGTTATTTAAAAAATTTTTTTAATATAAACTTTGACATTTTCCGCAAATTCTCTCAAATTTTGAGACTGAAAAAAAATTGTTTACCTTAGCTTATTTTTTATAACAGTACCTGAATGTTTTTTTTGTATTTTTTTTCGAAAACTACACTTGAAAACAAAAAAAAATGAACAAAAAATACCATCAGTTTCACAACTTTTGAAGTAGTTAATTTGGAATGAAATCCGTTTGAATTTTTTTTAATACGTTGCTTTTTTTTTGTTTACATACCCAAAACACATAGTTTATCATAACTTTTTTTTCATTTTCTTTGTTTTTAAATGTAGTTTTCAAAAAAAAAAAAGAATACAAAAACATTGTTCAGGACTATACCTTCTATTTTTGTCTGACTTTTCCGAAAAAAATTCAAATTTTTTTGATAACTACGACTTTTAATTATTGTTTTTTTTTCTTCCAAATTTTAAGGTTCTCTGTACATTCTACAAAAAATTCAGAGCAGTGTTATGAAAAATAACCTGAGTAAAAAATTCCTTTTTTTCAATTGAAAAAGAAAGATAGAAAACGAAAAAATCCCACTCTGAAAATTTCCAAGAAGTTGCGTAAAATGTCCAAATTTTGTATAAAAAAAGAAAAGAAAGAAGATGACAATTATCTGGAAATTTGCGTTTTTTGAAGTCAATAATTTAAAAGATTGATATCTATTTTAATACCTTTTGTTTCTAAGGATCTGTCCTAACATCCTGAACAATCCTTCTGCCATTGCAAGGACTCCAGAGGTAAATACAAAACAGACTTCCACCAAGAATAATTATGACGATTGCAGCAAGAATGGACCACGTGAAGGAGGTAACTCTGGCAGTTGTTAGTTTTTTGGAAGCGGGTAAATTAGCTACTTCTTCGAGAGAGATGCCCAGTCTTTTTGCCTTAGCAATTACAATCCTCAGCCTCTTGGAGGCTTTCTCACAAGACATCTTGGATCCTAGGTTCGTGTTATCATATTTAGTTACACTCAGGATCTCAGATAAACGCTTTGTGTTTCCAAACTTGATGTCTATCATCCTCTTGAATGCTAGAGCTCCTCAAAACACCCTTCCCCAGATCCAATGCTCCAACCCTTCATCCTCGCGCCTCTTTTATCTTTGTTAGTAAACATCTTTATGTTGATGAAGTTCTCCAGATTTCCATTATCAGCAAACTATGCATCTACCCTGAAATCATAATTTCAATTGCAAAATGAATATTTGATAGATTCAGTAATTTATATTAAGTAAGCAGTCGATTTTGATTAATTAATTAAAATTATGAAGTTTGTTCTGATATTAATGAAACTCAATTTATATTCGCAGCTCGAATAGACTCATAAAAAATGAATAGAGTTATATTACTTAATTACAGTCTATTGTCTAATAATAATCTTTAAATCGGATCTATTTGCATCGCGAATTAATCAAAACGCCGCCAATCCAATCCCAATTTGAATCGAGATGTGTCGAATAGCTTCGATAAGCGACATTTGCAAATAACAATTACGCAACGTTTGTTTGTCAGTATTTGCAAACGATTCGAAGGTTTAGAATTGTTTGCTTATTTCAATTATACGGTAAACCACGGCGATCGAGAGAGAGTTCATTCATTGAAGTCGAGAACGTTCATTGGTACAATAAGAAATAACAAATGAAACGTAGCACTGTTAACATTTTGGATGGAATCTATTATTTAGATGCAGATTTTTGGATCGGATATGTAGGTGTTTGCAGGTTTTACTGCTCTTTATTCAGCGCGTAGCACATTTATAATGGTAGCAACGAGGGCAATTTATTCGCGCGATAAGGGGAGGCGATTTCTTCCGTCAGGTTAATACTCAGCACTCTTTCACTTATTTTGTTTTATACATTTTTTTTCTGTTCTAGACTTCTTCCTTCCACTTCCTTTTTGCGGAACGAACCGCTCATCGACCGGTTAATTACGTCGCTTAATTGCAGAGAATTTTCACGCTTCTGTGCCAGATGAAATAACGGATACAGGAATCTGCGGCGTACACCATATTAATTTTGTCTATTCAAATGAAAATTATGATCATTTTGGTTAATTTTAATAAATAATTCATGCTTCATTTCGTGAACATACAAAAGAGATTTAGAGTTAATGGAAAATTAATCGTCTTTTTGACCTACTCTGTCATCATTTTAAATATTTCACGAGAGTTTAAAAAAATATTAAGCACATATCCATGTAGAATCTGCTCAGGGTTTCTATTTTTCAAGCAAAATATGTTAATATAATTAGGCATCTATGTGGTAAAATATTTTAGTTAAAACATTGAAGAATTTTCAGTGTCAAAATCTACCATTGGAAAAAATGGGGAATTCCCAACATTTTTCACATTTTCTATGAAAATATGAAAGCAGACATATTTTTAAACTATATTTTATGATTATATTTTTTAATAATTTCTAATAACCAGCGATATAAATGGTTTCAAGGAATTCCAACAAATTTCAGTAGAATTTCAAGAGATTTAACGTCTTTTTAAATACCTGAAAAAATTTTTTTAATGTTTTCAAAGTACTTAAAATTTTGAAACTTTTTTGAATTTAAAAAATTTTTTAAAATCGCTTGAAATCTCTTGAAATCCTTTCACATTCTTTAATAACTCTCAAACTTCTTGAAAAATCACAAATTTTTTTACAGTCTTTTAAAATCTTATGAAATTTTTAAATATTATTCAAAGCCCCTTACAATATTTACAAATATTAAAAAATAATTGAAAATCCTGAAACTATTTTCAATTTTTTTTAAATCCCATAGACGACTTAAAAGCTCTTAATATCCTACAGGAAATTTTGATATCTTTGAAATGTCGTCAATTCTCTTGAAATCCCTTTACATTCTCTAAAATGAAATTTTCAAAATCTTGTAAAAAAATATTTAAAATCCTTTAAAATTCTTTTATATCATTGAAAATCCCTTCAATACTTAACAAAATTTTCTCAATTACTTAAACATCTTGAAACTCAATCGAATTCTTTCGAAATTCTTCAACACCACTTGAATTCTATTTAAATCGCTTTAAATTCTGTTTAATGTCACTTGAAATTTCTTGGCATCCCCTTAAATTGCTTAAAAACCCTTGAAGTACTTTTAAATTTTGTAAATTACTCTAAAAATCCTGAAACTTCCTTGAATTATTTGGAAGTTAAAAAGTTCCTTAAAACTTATACCTTTTTTTTTATAATAGGATTTTTTTCAGAAAATTAATTACAAATAATGAATCCCTAATTATCATAATTTGTATGTTCAGTTTTGGTCCAGTAGTAAAGGCCTATAAGTTTCAGTCAGATGAAATATAAACTTCTCTCGCTCCTTGTTTATATCTATTTTAAATTTCTTTTTAGACAAATTTTGCCCTTAACATGCCTTGAATTTCCTTTTCGAAAATGAAAACAGGTAAAAACTGGTTTTGACCATTAAAATTTCTGCACGGGTAAGTAACACAAATGAATGTAAATTAAAGTATAATCGTATATTACTCGACTAATAGATGCAATATTTAAAGGTCCCCAGAATGTATAAAACATTCCAATTATCTCTCATTTTAAATGAATTATACAACCAAATTTACATAAAGATAAGACCGTTTGATTATACAATAATTTCCTTTACATTCATAAAATTCCAAATGAAAATTTTAAATTCATCAATTTATTCAAACCTCATCAAAGTTTGCGAATAACTCTAAATTCTAGTCTGCGAGTCTCATAAAGTAAACACAAAATAACTCCACGTTTAATACCGAATCTATGTATAATCTATAAATTTCCTTCTTACATTCTGCAAAATCATTATGAATGTTTCAAAGCTTGCACTGGGAGTTTGCAAAGTCATGTTGTACCAGCATGTAACGCGCTATGTGTATTACGAAAAGCCGCGCGAACGCAATTTAAAGTTCTTCGAGGTTTCCTACTTCTTAGACTAGAACGAACCTCCAGAAAGAGGCTGCAAGTGCAATATGAAATAACTCCAGGAAATTCTCAGCAACCTGCTGAATCGTTCCTAACGTTCTCTAAAACATATCAACCTCTTTCCGAGGTAAGACCGCTATATCAGAGTACCAGTCGGTTCGCAAACTTAAAAGGCAAACTTAATTCATCTCCATTAGAGTTTTTAAACGGGATCGGAAAGTTTCGACAAAACCGCGGGAATTTTAACTACCTTTATCACCCCCACCCCTTCCCCAAACCCCCGACCAACCCCACAACCTACGTTCTGAGAAGATTCCGTCTCTTTCATGCCAGATGAGACTGAATTATTCATTACTCTACAAATTACAATTTATACTAGCCACCTCTCTTTGCCGCAAGGAAGCGTATATATATCATAAGAATTTTCTGATGTCTGTCTCAACCAAGATGTAACTCTGTTAAGCGCCAGATGTAACGAACGTGTTGGAACTGAGTTCTAAAGTTTTCGAGAGCGCAGAGTGATATCTTGCAATTCAATTGTTCCCTGCTTCGGACCTAAGACTCACTTCAGAGATCAAACTCAGTGTGAATTATAATTTGGTTCATTATTTATCACTCACATGTTTAACGGTTGATGATTTGAATTTTCTTCATTTGAAAAAAGTGCACCTTGTTTATCGTAAATTGCATGTTAAGTAGTAAAGGCATAGGTCTAGTCAGACTAGAAATTTTGCCACCTGATGTTGTTCACATATTTTAAAAGTCCATTGATGTGAAATTCTGAAATATATTTAAAGTGACGTGAATTTTATTCATGTTTTAATAATTTAAAAAGTGACTGCTGAATTATACATTCTTACTTACTCCCTTAATTATTCAACGTTTCATGATTTGAATTTTCTTCATTTGAACAAGTACATCCTATACATTATCATTTATATTTTCAGTAGTCAAGGTCTAGTTCTAGTCAGACGCAATATGACCTTCACTGGCTCTTTTTTTTTATATATTTCCTCTTCGAATGTTATTGCTATTTAACAGTTTGAATTGTGAAGAATAAATATTGAACGATTTTATTGGCTCTTGGTGTCATTAAGATTACCAGTAATATTTAATAACTGCTATAACATTAATATCTTATTTTTTGATTAATATTCTCACAATTACCAAATCATTTATGTATTTACGAACATAGATGTCCAGAAAGCAATTCTAAAATTATTCCTTGGGTGTGTAATTTAGTTGCTTTGTTAATTAAGCAAATTGAAAAGCACTCAATTTCCGATTAAATCAAATGAGTTTAATACTCTAATTTTTTATTCGACAATGGGCAGTGTGCACTCATTAATGGCATATTATACATTGTAGAACAATTCACAGAAACTATGACTTCTCTCTTAACTAAACAAACTTAACTTAATTGAAATATGAATTATTAAATGCATTCCAGAAATTAATCTTTCATTTTTCTAATTAATAATTATTCACAGTTTTATATAATATAAGTACAATATCACTCACTTTCAGTATAAATCTTCGTATCTCGTCTTTCTCCCAAGTGAAATGAACCTAAACTCGAAGTTCAAAATTATATTCTTTACTGAAAACGACACAATCTAATTCTAAAAAAGAATGGAATCAGACACAAACAAATTTTAAAAACAATGTCAGGATACATATTCCTTGTAATATATTAAATATAGTCAGAATGACCAGTGAATTATTGCTGTTCACTTTTTCTTGAAAATACGAAAAAATATAATATAAATTTTGAAACAATCAGCAAAAAATAAAGCAAGAGCGGCCACGTGTTTTGAGTTCAAATCCGTTAGGAACAAAAACCAACTTCTTCGTTGGCGTCGCGCCGTTCACTGGTAAAGCTTGATCGCAACGACGCTTTATGGGGGATCTTCTCTCCCCCCACCTTCATTAGTATTGGACGCTGCGCGTTGTGACGCGTGGATCAATTTGATGCTTTCAAAGTCTATTATTTTTATTTTTATACTTTATTAAAAAAAATACAAAAACAAAAAAAAGCCAAATTGAAATTCGGCTGAAGTTTCAGACGTCGACTCAACGAATTTTTTTGTTATCAAAGATTTCTCATATAAAAAATAAAAATATTCTTTGCTAAAACATTTCCTATGATTTCTGTTGCAATAAAGAAATTATTGTAAATGCAAC
>JAUESI010000038.1:5229515-5268699 GCA_032275145.1 Synergus laeviventris | reverse complement strand
GCGTGTCTGCCAGTTCGAGCGACAGATGATATTGTACTTTATCGTTATTCTTATTCATCATATAATATCATCTATAACATGTTATTTTCTATATACACATTTATATTGCAATAAACAGTATTTGTAGTGTGTGGGTGCGCACATGTGTGTAGAACTCGCACAAAACACTCACACGACACAAAAGTCGCTTTTCACATTAAATATTGCTTGCCAAGCAACCCTGCCGTCTTTTTTTTGCCATTTTTCGATATTGGGTTTGATCATCGGAACTCTTCCTGCTATTATATTTTTATCTTTGATGTGTCATATTTCATTAAATCTGCACTTCATAATTATGGATTCTATCATTAATAAAAAATAAAAAAAATTCGGTAGATATCAAAAACAAGAAGGCAAATAGATTTAAGACTACAATTCAGTCGCAACAAGCTAAGAGTTGTAATAAAAGATAATCTATAAAAATCTCTCTCGTGAATTAAAAAAAAATTCTAATCTCTAAAAATGGAGGGGTTCCTTCGCTGTCATTAATTTCGCTCATTGCATGAAGGAAAATCAAAATGTGAAACCAAACTGTGCGATACAATTCTCGTAGACTTATTGATATAGTCAATATTGATACAGTCGAACCGTTTGGTGTAGTAATTGTTGAACGCAAGCATAATAGATATCTAGAATTTTCTAAGTAAGGCTTAAGATGGAAGCATGTTTACAAATGTGTCCAGTGATTTACTTATAATATATCTTTCATTAAATCTCTTCGATGTTGATCTATTTTTCGCGAATTGCCTCATTTAAAAATAGCAAATCTAATCTCTCTCGGTATAATTTCCTCTTTAATCTTGTCTTAAGATTATGATAACTCATCTCATTCCTCAAACATCTGACGAATGAGAATCTGATCACTACGACCTAAAACTCTTCAACTACGTGTTTTCAACTTCAACTTCAGTCATCCAAGCAGTGTTCTACAGACAACATCGGTTGATCAACACAAAAGTAATTTTCATAAGGAAAAGTTAATTGACTTGCGAATACTGCCAGTAGTCAGAAAGACTTGTCTTCAATTCGAAGCATTTTAGAAGGTAGATAATAAAAGGGCAGGTTCAGAGAATCCAGTTCTAATATTTCAAAATTTAGAAAATTAGTCTCGACCAACCGAATCACCTTCCATTATAGCATAAAGAATAAACTGAATGATACAATATTTTGAAGAATGCACTGGTGGATAACGATCGTTAGATTTTTGACGATATTTCGTACTAAAGTCTCGTGGACTGTAAGTTGAAGCGGTTGATCAATCCGTCTACTTGATATGCTCTTTTTATAATATTGTCACAGTATAATATTTCTCAATTTCAGTCAAAGTCAAATTAAAAAAAACACAAAGTTCCTCATAAGTACAAAAATTCACAAATTGAAAGTGAAGAATTGTGAATAATTAATTCCAACATTTTTACTGTTTTAAACTATTTTCACACGATTTTTTTAACTCTAAGGATTGCGAATCTAACTGATGTTCAAAAAATAAAATGTTTGAGCTATTTATAAAATCGAAGATTATAATATTTGAGTGAAATCAAGAAATATTCTACTACAATATTTTTTGAAACATGTCAATATAATCGGTAAGAATTACCCGTTTTCAATAATCGAAGCTACTCGATTGAAACAAATGTGCTATACGAGCTACCGAACATTGGACACGGATACTAGGAATGAATAGATCGACTTAAACCCTTAATTAATTAATAAATCAATTAATCTTCTTATTTCTAGGCAATTTTATGTATACGGTCTATTATAATTCTGGCGTTACAGTGCTTTCAACGGCTAGATATACACGTTACACTGTACAATAACATATGTATTACACGATAATACCACTTGTGGTTGCACATAAATTTCACCTGCTCAACCTCTTCCTTCCTTTTTTTTCTCTCCAATTTGTATGTATAATAGTTTTTTTTATATATAATATCTGCTTACGTCAATCGACAAAAGCAAAATGTTTTGTATTTCTGAATTGTACGCTCGCAAATTGTCATTGAACGACACCTTTCGAAAATTAAATTAGTGCAAAAAGTGATAATTTTCAATTGGAGTGCAGACAGTACTAGAAAATATCTGTACAGTGATCGTGATTCAATATTCATTATGGGAAACAATGTTAGGCCTAATAATTATCAGGAGATCTGCGAATCATCAGTTCCACGAAGTAAGACGTTCGTTTATTTGTTTTCGATATCATTACAAGTTTAGAGATATATATTATGTACACAGTAATTTATTAGCGCATAAATGGGAATATTTTTTCGGCCTGCCGATTGTCTCGTTTTACTTCGAGAAACTGATTTTATGACTCAAAAAGAATATTTTCCAACTTAAAATTCCCTCCTCAATTTATCGACGGAGGTTCTAAGGAGTTCGAGTATAGTAATGAAAATAGTTTGATGAGCCATTATAATACTGTGTATGGGGCACTGTGTGGCGAATCGGTTAGCATTATGGGTGAAAAATAACAGTTTTAATAGCACTTCGATCGCGGCCTCGACCCGTTTGTCGTCCCTGCTTGTCCCTGCTGACCAAAACGTACTCTCTAGTAAATGTCGCTCGTCCGTTGAGCTCGCATCGATCAACACAATCTGCGCTGCGCACTTACATCATGCATATTGTATAGACGCTATTTCTTATGTACATATATAATAATAATTAGACACAGGTATTGATCTAAATTCGAGGAGTGTTAGAAGCAATGTGCTCGATAACGACGAGTGTCTGATTAACTATTTTCATCTTTCAAGCAAAACTTATTTTCAATCCCTCTAAACTTTCCCAAACACAAATGATCAAAAACTACACACAAAAAAACTCCTTAACTCCAAATTAAGTTTCTAATAATTGGAATGAGATCAGAAAGTTTAGAGAAATTCTGTTTAGCGACGGGTACATTTACTTTGTAAATTCTGCGAATTTTAACGCCTCTACAATTTTTAAATTTGAGAAATAAAAAGATCAAAAGGCTCGAACAATATTTAGTGGTAATCGTTGCAATTACATTGAATATATTGTTAGGACTATCAGAAAGAGACAAAATTCGCGGTCCAGGATTTTAATGCATAATCCCTTAAGCATTGCTACGCTATATCACATCCTATGTCTGAGCACGGTTTTCTTTATTTATTTTTTTTCACCTGGATTTTACCTAGGGTGATATATACGATTAATATCGATAAATATTTATACGTTTCTTGAATTTAGTTTTAGGTACAGAGCAAGGAATGTGTGAACTTTACAACGGATGTTTGGTGATTGTGAATTTGCAGAATATTTCAAATTGGACAACTTTCCCAACAGCATGACATTTTTCTTTTTCTAGTTAAGTTTAATTCTACGGTTAACTATACGAATTTAAGAATACACTTGGAATTTTCGGAACATTTTCTTCCATTATGAGAAACAATAATTTCTCGAAAATGCAAAATACGTGTATAAATGCATGCATTTCTTAACACTTAAAAATTATTGTGAGTGGACAGGAAGCTTTTTTGTGATTGGAATAACTAGCGGCATTTAGCACAAGCACGAATATTCTCAGCGTATCTAAATTTTATTAAATTTACAAGAACCATTTTTGTCATGGAACCCTACTCTCGCGCGAATCTGACCATAAACATAGTTCAGTAAATCTCTATTTTATAAATATTCTGAATTGCATAAATATCCTCATAATATTATAAATAAACGGAAGTTGACTCGCGAAGAGCAGGTAAACAGTCTTCCAAGTAAATTTGTACAAATTCAAATGTAAGTGATCTCCAAAGTTTATTACAATTATTGTAATTCAATTGATGCAAAGTAAACATTTCTCTATGTAAACATTATTTTTTCTTCTGGAAAATAATTAAAAATTAAAATTGATTTTAGATTAGGCAAGTTATAAATTGTATTCCCATCTTCAAAAAATATCTTATAAATAAATCAGACCTAAAACCAAACAAATCTAGTCTGGCAAATTTGGATGATTGATAATCATTAATTACAATTAAAACTACTTAATCTAAAGACAAATATTTTTTGGAATGTATCAGTAGGAATATCTCATTGTACAATTTGCTAGATTGCACGTCGAGAATTTCAGAAGAAATTGAAAGGCGTTCGATTAAGTGAGCACGCATAACTGCTATTCAAAATTGAAGAAATTTTCGTCAACAGAGTTCCAATCCTCATGCACAGATATTATTTATTCGCTACCGTGTTAAGACTTCCAGCAAATATTGAAATGTAATGACCATTCCCAAACCCCAGAAAGAGAGTCTACGCCCAAGTAAAAATATTAATAAAATGTTGAATTATGTTTATATAGAAACATGATTATATAATGTGAGAATATATGTATTTTATATATGCATTTTTGTATTTAAATTTTACTAATATTTTTACTTGGGTAAACAAGTCGAGAGTGAGGAAATATGCGTTATAATCAAGAGCGAAAGTCTAAAATTGAATCATAGAAAGTAATGGTGCTGTGAGAGTATTTACTTCATCCTGAAAGCATCCATCAGCTCGTTCACGGCAGCATTTGCGGCAGCCTGGGTAGCAGCTTGTGTTACTCTCTGCTGCAGACCACCCCCGCGACTAAACATATTACGTTTACACTGTGATGATCCGTCTTGTGCGCATAATTATTTAACAATCAAAATGTTTAGCAAAATTCGAAAAATCTGCTTCTCATTTTCTAATTGTGGCTAATTTTATTTTTTTCATTTTTATCGTTTTTCTGATTGCTAGACACCTTGATTACAGTTACGAATCTAGTGTTCTTATACTAATATTACAGACTTCGAACTAGTCTATAACAATGAAAAAAGTTTCATAAAAGTGTGCCAGTTCAAAGCCCGCTATTAGCTCTGACTATTAAGGTCAAGATTTGTGATTTTTAAGATTTAATTATGAAGAGGCTGAGACACGAAGCACTTGATTCGTAACCACTTATTTTAAGTAATATTTTAAATAACCATAGATAATTTCTAAAGTCTAATATTAATCGAATACTTAAAAACAATTTCAAGAACTTAACGAATTTTAGAGTTCTAAAGAAACGTAAAATTTCATAATCAGGTCTCAATGTTCCGGTTACAGAAAAATAGAGGAAATAGAAAATTTGGGGAGAAGAAACAAGTGGGGGATATAATATTTGAATAAAAATTATCAATAGAACTCCAAATGAATGTTGTATCTGATATAGCTATTTTATAAAACGAAATGCACGAAAAACTTCATGCAGGCACCGACATATTTCTCCTTTGTCGACTGACGAATTCGTAAAAGAAAAGTTAAATTATTTTCTTGAGACAGTCATGAAAAATACATAAGCTATTTTAAAGAAACTATTAGAATTGATAAAACTATACAAAACAATACGAAACGATGATGCGAGTAAGATTGTTTTCACACCTATTAGAAAAGTTTTCATAAAGTTGCAAAAGCAATCTTATCGAATTGTACAGTGAGTCTTACAAATTGTGAAGCGAAACTTCGAAACTTTAAAGCAATGTCATGCTGTTAGTAAGCGCTCGATAATTCTGCAATAAATATCAACAACGGTGAACCTTTTAATATTTCAATGTTATATGTTATAATTTTCAATTATATATGTACATAAATATTCTATACAAATTGTGTAATCTTCGAAAATGCTAATATACAATTTAAAAAGAATCATTTTTTACCCAACGTATCTTATCTTACTCTCGGAAAAATTACTCGTGCCATAACGATTCTCGCTACTACTAATAAATAATCGTTTATGATTAATAGAGGAAATGCTAGCCTCTCAAGTTATCAATTTTTATGTCGTTTTACGTATAAACGAAGCTTGATGAGCCACAAGGAAAATATGCTTTTAAAGCATTATTTAGCGATCGAATGGAGGTAATTCAAATGGAGATAATAATTACGAAATAAAGACTTCTCGCTGATTCAATTGCGAATAAATATTAGAATCCTACCATGATATTTTTCTTGGTGGGAAATTCACGGTGTCTCAATTTCAAGCTCCATTTGGTCATTCTTAAACGTATTATAATGAGTTTTTAAAATGAATCAAGATATGTACGCTCGAACCATAAGACAAACACGAATCATACAATATTAAAGTGTGCATGGTCCGCAAACAGAAAACGCGCCACAACTCTAGGCACAAATGTCATAAATGATAGAAGAAAAAATGAGTTGATTATTCACAATTCACAACTTTTGGTGCAGAATTACATCTATAATTGAAATGCTCTACTGCGAGGTGTTTTCTGTCTAGGCCGTGGAAAACGAGAGTGTCCAAGTTACAACATTGTCACGTCGATTTTCCACACTGTGGGTTAATATTGTAGTTGTTTGTAACGAATGTGAATAAAGCCTGTCATCATTGCGAGAAACGCGTTACACGAGAAATGTTAGTTAATGACTAGATGCAACAGATACATGGGTTAGTAGCTAACAGATGTGTTAATGCGAAGACTTATTGTCGGCGCCTGCAATAGAAAGTCGAGTTAGCACCAAAGCCCCGATCACATTTACAAGTATTAAAGTTTTAATTACGAGAGTGCGACTCATAAACTTTCATTCCGTCCTTTATAGGCCAAAGTTTTATTAAAAAATTTTTAATTTATATTTTCATAAATATTTTCTAACACTTTGACCTCAAAATGATTTTCGTTTATCTAAAATAAATTAGAAAACTGAGTTTCTCCGAAACTAAAGTAAGATTTAAAAAGAAGAGTGGATAATAAAGTCTAAGAAAAATATTTCCGGTCATTTCAGTTTTGAGAATCGCCTGGATTATCGTGCTCAATAGAAGTAAAAGAGAATCGATAGAAGAGAAAGTAAAAATATCTAAGAGTAATAACATAAATGTTAAACTCGAAAAATACTTTGGCCCAAAAGGAAAGTACACGAGTTTATAAAAACAGAAAAATTAATCTATTAAAGTTAGCAGTTTAGTTATTGCTAAGATCGCAAAGAATTTGTAGGTGGAGCTTTTCTTTATTTGTACTAATTTTTAGGGAAAATAAAGTCTTAAAACATGTACTTACGATGGTATGAGTGGAGGAGGTAGACCAGGGTTACCCCTAGCTGGCGGAGCACCACCCGGTCCGGGTCGATTAGGAATGGCTGGTGCCGGACGTCCACCGGCTGGTACTGGAGGGGGTGCTCGTGAACTTGCAGGTGGTGCAGGTTGTGAAACTCCTCGTCTTGGTCCACCAGGAGACGGCGGCGATAACCTAGGTTATTTTCAATATGAAATTACATCCACACAAGAACATTTTTTTGAATATTTTAATCATAGATTAATATTAATCTATCTCGAAGAGCTTAAATCTCAATAAACCTGAAAGTTTGATCAAATATACAAGATATTTAAACAAATCTTATTTCGAACCGAAATTCCAATTCAATTTTCTCTAAAAGAGACTTTCATTTCGAAAAGGAAAGAAGCGGTAGAAACCTTACCCGAGACTGAACCATTGGCAATCAAGTGTATTTGCAAATGCGAACAGTGAAAATTGGAAAAAAGCATGTTAATGGAGAGTAAAAAGAACGCAAATACAATGTAGATATTTTTTAATCACCTTGGATTTTCACCCGATGCCAACCAATCGTTCTTTACAGGCGGAGGCACTGGAGTAGAAACAGTGGCCATTGACACATCTCCAATGATTCGAAGTGCTTCTTTGCAGGCATGATACATGCGAAGCATTTCCTCTCTCTTCTGTGCTTCTTCTGGAGATTCCTCCATCATAGAAGACTGAAGAAAAGAGAAAGAAAATTTTCATACATTTTTTACATCATTTAAATGTTTACTGAAAAGGGGGTTTCATTGAAATTAAAATCTCAGGAACATGATATAAATTAGTATTGTTGGAAATGACTGGAAAGATATGACAGGACTTACAAGAAAAGGAGAAAGGAAAGTTTTCGAGAAATCAGTCTCTTCTTCCAACTAGGAAACAAAAGGAATTACATTATCAGGAAGGTGGAAATAAGGAATGCTAATATGGAAAATTATCAACATTATTTTAGGATTTCATATAAAAAAAAAAAAGAGAGGTGGAATTACGAACCTGGTCCCCACTGGCATAGAGATGTGCCAACAACTCTCCGTTGATGAAGTCCTTCGCGTTGTTGATGATGAGATGCATAATAGTTTTCGGAACTAGATCACGTGTGGTCTTTGTCACGATCTTCATGTAAGAGTCAACCAGATTTCTGATGGTTTCCACTTGACGTTCAAGCTGAGGATCCATCGAAGACTGGGCTTCTGAGCTACCCTGCTTTAAACAGAAAAATTTTAATTAGATTAAACATTTAGATTTTACAGCAAAATACTGAAAAAAAATCAATATCAAGATGTCTAGCGAGAATGAAATTTGAAACTCTTATATTTCCCCAGGCCTAGAAAAATGTACATTACCCCAAATTTTGAGAAAAATTCTCCGGTTTCCCTGATTTCTCTAGCCGCTGAACACCTTGCAATAGATTGAAATGCATCTCTGCAAAAGATTTCAATGAAAAAATTTCTTTCTGTCCTAATTAATTTTCTCTTAGTTTCAGCGAAATTTTTTCATTAAAAGAATTTTCTGAAAGCCAAGCCTATGCAGTGCGAATTCTAAATTAGTGTAAATTTTAATATTCCACTAATTAGTTTGATATGTGTTATAAAAATAATTACCTAGATCGAAGGATACTTAAATTACAGCTTTAAATCGAAAAATACGTACTGAAATTATTAAAATTTAATGTTTTATAAACATTCTAAATTGCAAACGTGTAAGTGATATAATTTAAAAATTTTAAGATATGTATCCATCAATATAAACTGTAATAATAATCTAGCAAAGGAATATTAAACTAAATAAAGTTGAAAGAACTAAAAAAAAATTTCGAAACGGAGAACTTGAATGTGAATAATTTTTGGGGTTGGTATTTATGAGACTAAATATCTAAATTCGTAAGTGGCCGTGAATATTTTCAGTGCTGTTTGCTGGGTGTGTTTTTACCAAGCTATAAAATAATGTTTAGTGTAATGTCTGAGGTGTTTTGTAAAATCGTGAACATGATGGACACAAAATATCAAATTTCATATTGTTCAAAACTCAAATATGTGTTTCTAAGATTTATTAAATGTGACCACCACGTATTACAAAACGAATCTCAACAGTACCAACCTCATATCCTTCCTTCAGATGAATCGAGTTACAAAGAAAGATAAATATTTGGTTAAACTCTATAATAACAAGAAATAAATGTCGATTCTACTAATAAAAGACTGGAAGCAATCACACAAAAAAGCGCGACTGACGTACTCTATCTTAATTTATTTGTTATAAGGAAATACGCAATTTTTTAATTGAAACTCGTTAGAAAAAACAACAATTGGTTAATAAAACTCATAAACTCGCATAAAATCCCGATACCTAACTCACCCGATTATCCTTATCCTAGAACGAAAAGAAAGAGGTCAAAAACATATAAGAGACTAAATCAATAGTTAAATTAAAACTAAAATATAGCATTCTTTGCGAGCTACCTATTATTACCGAATCAATAACTGAAGATAGATTTAAGATTTTTAGTTTTTATCAGGGACAGTCACCGATTTTTCCTGGCGATTGGTTTTGCCTCATATGAAAAGGAAATTATTTTTCTCAGAAAAAAATATTCTGCTAACTTTACAAGTTCTGATAAAGTTTCTGTCCCTAAATGAAAATATAAATTCTAGTTATTTCGAGTTTCGTTTCGGTGACGGAACTTGTTTCTTGGATCAGGAAATTGATTACAAATACTGAACTAACTTCTCCTTCTCCGTTTGCTTGTTCTGTCTGCTTTTCGGGATAAACCCCAGCTCTGAGGAACGAAGCTTTCCACGAGTCAACATCATCCTGAGTCTCGCAACTCAATTCAAGTTGCTTGTAATCCTTATAGACGTTCCTTCCCTCAGGATTGAAAAGAGCAAACAAGTGTCTACGAGACATGAAACCCTGCTCTAAATCGCGAAGTTTCAAGCCATCCAGTGGCAACATATATTTCTTTTCTCGTTCCTATAATCAAAGAAGTTATTATGAAGATTTTCAATTTTACAGAATTTGAATTTAGAACTTTACAAAAATATTATTTCGCCAATTACCTCCTCATCTTTGAACCAAGAGATGCTTTCGGAGGTCAAAACGAACCAGTAATCTCGGGATCCACCTTTCATGATACCTAAATTGTGTATGCACATGTATCCTTTGCGAATGACCTGATTTCCCAGTGTATGACGTCCGCTTTTTACTGAATTTTCAGAAGTCTGCTGAGCACTGCAACAGAATAAGTATTAAACTATGAAAGTTTGAACGCAAGCGCTACAACGCACGCCTAATTTCGATCAAGAAAATCACACACAACAAACTTTTTTCTCCAAACATTTTTGTCTGACTCTATAACTTGAAAGGTGCATGAGAAATAGAGATTGCTCGATTTTTAAAAATTGCATTAGAGTATGAATTTGTGATTTAATAATGTGAAGACAATTTAGAGTGACCACAAAATCGAAATTTCAAAATTTCTGACTTTTTGAATAATTTCTTATTCTGCCTGACCATTTTGTTTGTTTTGTTGGCTGACCAAAAAAATTGTTTTTTCATAAATGAAGACAAAATTGTAAGGCAAAATATATAAATAAGTCTTGATAAAATAAAAAGTTTCATTTTAGGGCCACCCCTCTTTTTATTTTACAAAGCATCTTGTGCAAAATGCCAACAGTAATAAAATAATTGCAGTGATTCAAAAGGAAAATGAATTTCGCCTGTTTGTAAGCGTCAATTAAATTAAAAGCGTATTTTTATTTTTGGAAAAGATATTTTTTTATAACAATGCTTCAAAGTAGAAGAGCACTTGCAAAAAATGATTTAAAACTTAAAATAATATTAGTAGCGGAAGCAATAGAATGTATGGCAGAAATATATCTGGTGAGGAATAAAATAAAATTTTTATAGATTAGTATTAATTAATTTCTTTAATATAAAAAATAAGAAATTTTGATGATTGTACTTTGCCTGGAGCGAAAGAAAAAGGTTTGAGAATCTAAAAGGTGCTCAAATACATTGAAACTCTTATTTTTTACCGATCATGCAAACAGGGAAGAAGCAGTCATGCAAATATTGGTAAAATAAAAATGTTGAAGATAATGCTAATTGTACGGAAATTAATTTAAAAAATCTTAGCTCATGCAGTAATTTTAATTGAAACGTAACCAGCAAACGTGCAAAAACATTCGTGCACTAAAAACAGAGCGATCAACTGAAATTTTGTAATTTTCCGTTGACATAGTGCACATACGATTTTACAAAAAAAACAACAAAAAAGAGATGATTCCCATTCTCTTATTCTTAAAAGATTTTAAAAAATTGAAATTTTTACTATAATTGTTTTCAGTATTTTTTATATTTAATTACTTATTAACGATTTAGAACTATAAAACACAGAAAATAAAAAAGTTTTATTTAAAAAAATTAAAAAGAAAATTTTATAAAAATATTCTATGTTAAATTAATTTTAATACCAAGATTTGAAATGTTGCTTGCATAAAAGGTTTGCAGAACACCACAAAAGGTTTAAGTGAAACATAAACAAATTAGTTTTAAAAAGCAAGTGGAAGGAGATAAACATTGTTTAACCAGACTAAAGTAGAATGAAGAAAGAGCAGAAAGGAGGAAAAATAGAATGTGGTGGAGTTTCTTGATTGCGTGTTGATTGTCTTACCTTGAATTATAGATACTGGCTGCCGCGCTGCCGGTGTAATTAAATAATTGGTTTTATTTGTAACGTGAAATACAGTCAATGCACGTAAGAACATACGTCGAAAATAAGATATGACATCCTTTGGGCAAGGCGTAAATATCAAGCACAATAAAGGAAATCTTTGACGTTTCACAAAAAAAATTTAAATTTCCGAAAAATGATAAACGCATTACGTTTTGCCCATTGATATATAATATATATTACAAAAATCAATGTAAGTCTATTCTCCTAACTTAAAAGCGAATTCAACATTGTCATGTTAAAAAATATTTTTAATATCCTAATAATTTAAAATCTGAAATAATATATAATATAATATTTTGTTTTTCCAGAAAAGTTTTGAAAAGAGCTGAATTCGCTAATAGAATTGGAAAACTTCAATGCAACTAGTTTATAAAGCAAGTTCGATATACAGGTTTATAAATAAATCTTCCTATTTACTTGGATTAAAATATATGTATGCTTTATTCCCTAGTTGCCTAAAGCTGATCTTTTAGAAAACTAGAGTAAAATATACTAAAAGAAGTTTTGCAAAATTACAGGAGAATGAGTTACAGAATGTGAGATTATGTACAAAACAGGAGACATGTGTAAATTTCTATTTCTATATCAATATCAATTGATTCGTTGTATGCACAATGTCATACGGCTTAGTTGTACATGGCGTACAAAGACGTGATTGAGAAGTTTAATCAACAAGGAAATGTGCCGTTACATCTTGGATTAACTAGAGAAAGAAAACGAGAAAAAGCAACAAAGCCCAAAATTACCAAAAAAAAGTTAACCTGCACGGGACATGCACTGGCTCAGAAATTATTAGGAATCTGTGTCACAAATTGTGCCTAAGATAAGCAAAACACGGGGATGAGTAGCGATTCTTTTAAAGACATAAGATGATTTTCCCATAAAAGCAATAATTATGATTTGATTCCCTTTCGACTTAGAGGTGATTGCAGAAAATTGTGAAACAATACGACCATGCAGTGCATCGTGTAGGTGCTGAAAACCTACGGGGTGAAAACTAGTCGGAAACTAAAGAGTGCAGTGATAACTTTACACCTTGATTCAATGAAGACAGAAGTTCTAGATTTGCTTTATTAAGCTGCCTCGCAAATATATCTAGGGCCCATTTTGTTCAATCAGTAAACGTCAATATTTTCCCTGAGAATTAAACTTTTTTCTCTCCGTTGTTAAAGTGACTTTTTTTATCTAGTCAGTGCGCCTAAAGAAGTGCTTGCTAAAATAATACTACGCGATCGTATGGAAATTGGTGTTAGGGCTCATTGTACTTGACGGTATTGACTGAAATTTCACTTACTTGGCAAATCCAATGAAGTCTTCGTGATTTGTGTTCATGTAAGCGAGTTCACAATCAACTAGAAGAACGAGCTGCTCCTTACACATTTGCTCACGTTGTCTTACATGCGTTGTTATGATTCTCTCTGTCTCTTCCCTTAATCTAGGATAACGTGCCATCTGAAAATTGAAAAGACATTGTTGAGAAGAAGGTTTTATATCGATTTTTTAGAATTGAAGAAAAGAGAATAGATAAATAATTTCAAAGAAAGCTTACCCGATCTGTACATATGCGTACAACATTGCTTAGTTCCTGTACGACTAGGTCCACACATTTAAGACTAGGCTCCTTGAGCCTATTTATTTGCTTCTTGACTATAGCTTCGAAGGCCATATCGGGAGTGAAAAGACCAACCCTGATACCATGAATATTTCTAATAGCGAAAGCGATTTCCCGACGGAGTTCCTTCTCATCGAATTCCATCTTGACGATTTCGAATGGGAAACGCTCGTGGAATAATCGGTTAATTTTGGCACCTCCGCTAAGTTCCATGGTGTTGATCTGTGCTGAGCCGGAACCTTCGATAGTTCTTTCGAAATCTGATTGAAGCTGTTGTATCATCCTTGAAAAAGGAATAATTATTTTTTAAATATGCTGGAATTATTTGAAATATTATGAGTAGAGAGCCTTGAATTGAATAAATCGATGCACTATTAGTCCTTTGAAAATAATGAAAAGCCCAAATTATTTAAAAGTAGTTTCTTGATGAAGTTCTTAATTTATATGACTATTTGACATAAACTGAATTTCAAGCAAAATCTTTGTTAGACACACTTTAACTTGTAATTTTGATTTAATGATTCTATTAATGAAGGAAAATAATTTTTGTTAAGAAAATCCACACAAATATATATTTGGAAATTTTCTCTGCTAAGTAAAACTCAACATGCAGGGGACACGCAATTAGTCATAAAATTCTGTAAGGAGTGCAGAGTACCTACAGTAAGAATTGAATACATCTGAAAAACAAAAGGAAAAATTGTCTAAAATCTCAGGACCCTCCACCCATAAAGAAGTAATTTAAAAAATGAAAATATAAAGTGAAATTATGTTTATAAATTAAGTGGAATACTGAGTAAACAATGACACATATGAGACATGAATCAAACGTGACATATATTTATTGACTCTAATATTGAGTAAAATCCAACTTACTGTAGCATAGCCTTTGTCTTGATAGAAGGATCATCTGGCCTAAAGTGTTTGTACTGTTCCACATCTTTTTCCAATGTAAGCATCTGTTTTTGCAATCTGTCTCGCAAAGCCGGCAGCGTGTCTCTGATGTGATTAGTTAATTGTTGATTGAGAACTCGTTGTAAATATGGAGTTCCTAATCTATCTGCTAAATGTCGATATGAAGGATGACTGAAAAGAACAAAATATTGAGCTATTAAATGGTAACTTGGATTGAAAATTCACAATCAAGATTTCGTAAGATCCGAAATAATGTCCTCACCTGAGGAAGAACTTTCGTTCAGCTGCTAAAGCAGCTTTAATGTCCTTGCGACCTTCAATGTCCTTTTGACTCCTGTTTACTACTCCTATGTATCCTCTGCGCAGAGGAAGTAATTTATTCTCCAAAATGTCTCGCGCATCGGTACCATCATCCATAAGATCTAGCTTAGTGATGACACCAATCGTACGCACACCTGAAAGTTAAATATATTTTATAATAATAACTTTTCTATACTAAATAAAAATTTTAGTCAAATTCAACTTTTGAAAATTTATTTTACACAAATAAAATAAAGACATCTCTTGAATTCAAAGCATAAGATGAATTAAAAATTACTTGATAAGCATATATTTATATTTAATTCTAAGCTTCTAAAAAGGGTTTTCACCTTGTGGATCAACCTCCTTGGCAAGTTTAAGGGCATCACTGTTTGCTAAATCTGTGTTGGCTGGCGTGACGGCTAATATAAGACAGTTATCACGCTTGATAAACTGAAAGATCATTCCTTTGATTTGTGCTTCAATATCCACCGGTTGATCTCCGATTGGCACTTTTGTCAGACCAGGCAAGTCAATAAGGGTCAAGTTGAGAACTAGAAGTTACAATTATAATATTAATAATTTTCAAATATGTCTTTCTACAGAGATATGAATTAAATTAATTTTAAATCTTACCATTGGGAGAATGTACTCTCAAGTTAATGGGTATATTAGAAATTCCTTTGTTACCGCCAGTAACTCTGTCTGTTTCAGCTTCGATCTCTCGGCGGACTTCATCGAAATCGGTGAATTTTTTTCCTTTACAATGCAGAAATTCAGCATGTTCTGAAAAAAGAAACAACACGTTAAACAATAGTAATTTCTTCACGAACTATTGTCAAATTTCTCTGCCTGTTAACCCTTTTATTTAAAAATCATCTAATCTCCTACAAATGTGTTTTTAAACCTCAAACTTCTTATTTATTTAAGGAGAATCGAATCTCGATTCTGAATCAGTTGGTCAGTCGATCATATTAATTTAAAATAAGAGTTTATATCCTGAAGCAATATTTCTATTCCAATCGTGGTGTCATTGCACTCAATTTCCTACTTATTATCATGTAAAACTCACAGGAAGCTTGATAACTTCAACGACCGTCAGTGGAGAAGGTATACATTAATTCAAACAAACTAGTTTACGCACTACTTATGCGTGAGTAAAATACATAATTTTTGAAAGCTCAATCTGAACTAAAATAGTCTTTTGAAAATCCATTAAATTGGATACAGAAATAATTACATATACATTGTACACCGACAACTAAAATTTCTAAGCGAATTCCTAAAAAGTATAACTGTCTATAAAGTAGAAAGTCATTTTTTTAAAATTGCATGTGCTACGATCATTTTCGAATGAGCAGGAAATAAATTCCTCGTAAAATTGAAGGGCAGGGGTTAATAACAGTAATAGCAAGTGTAGCACGATGATAAAATATTTGATTCGTTGACAGGTCAATGGGTTAACAGTGTTCATTATACATCGTGCTAGTGTTTCAATGGCGCAACATCGTGTCACTTACCTGATGCACTTGGTGGGATTCCAGGAAAAACTAGTTACTAAATACCGATTTAACTAGTTCCCATTTAACCTATTAACCTTCGTCTCTTTAAGGGTAGGAATATTTTGTTTGATTTCTATACTGTGGAGAATTCAAAATTCCTTATATGTCTTATATATCACTTTCTTTATTCTTTCAACATTTGAAAATTCCTAATTAGCATTAAATTCCCGAATTTTTCTAAATCCATTTCAACTCCTGAACATTTCCTTGATTTCTTGTCATTCATAGATACTAGACACCTTGAATTAAATACCATGGAGTGAAATTCCCGCCATTTTCCCAGTTTCACGGTCCGATCAACACAAGAATACTCGACAATAAAATTACAAAAAATGAGAGTATCTTTTTTTATTGTAAAGTGCTGATTCACAAGTTTACTGTAGCCAGAGACAAGCATTAACACTCCCTTTTTAAAAAAAGGTTCCACAATTGCTATTAATGAAACTTCAACATACTACATATATATATATATGCTTATGATGCGTATTTAAGTGTCCCCATAGGCCCCCTAGGCAACATATTAATGATGTCGATTTGTTAAAAGACATGCCAAGAGCTAGACAAAAACAAATTAGGTACATAAAGTCTTTGTTTATTTTTATTAAGCTGAGTCTAAGTTAGATGTTCCTAGTTTTCAAGTTTGATGGTAAACTTTACCATCATCCCAATGTAAATTTAAATTTGAATTTATTAAGCTTAAGAGTCAAAGACTCTCGTGTCAATATAATTTAGAAATGGTCATTCCTATGTGAGTCAGATACCAGTTACATTTATGGAAATACATTTTCGAAATGTTGAGATATTTAGTGGCAGTAGAATATTTTCAACTATGGATGGATGGAAGTCTTAAACTTTTACGCACACAATGAGTAATTCTGGTATAAAATATAATAAATGTATCTATGGTATATTTTTTAGTATAGATAAGGTCTTGCTAGATAAAGACTTTTAAGATAAAGCCTTTAAACAACAAAATGTAATTTCCTATGAATGATAAATACAAATTATTTTTATTAAATTTTGGTTTAAAAAATGTAAAATATTCCATCCATTTTAGTTATGATTGTTTTTAAATATCTAGACATACGATACAAAATCAATAAGTTACTCACCAGTGTGACTATTGATCAGTTGTAAAATAAGAGGTCTTCTTGTTACAATTCCAGATCCTCTCGGTAAAAAGTCCCTGAAAAAAAAGACAACTTTAACACTTGTATTTTATTTCTTCACTTAAAATTATAAAACGCTGTACCTTAAATTCTAAAAATAAACTAATATTAAGCATAAGGTTGGAGTGTGAGGAAATTGAAAAAAAATATGAGAAGTTCTCAAATAGATAAGTGATTAGGTAAAAGGCACTTGTTGTCACCCATTGTTCGACGAAGTTACATAAAAATGATTAAAGTCCCTTATTAACTCTCGTTTACTACCGTTATGCTTTAAGTGGCACATCTTGTATATTTACAAAAAATTTGATGTATTCCAGTTAAAAGATTAAATATCATCATAGACGAGCTACTTCAACTAGAAAATTAAAACATATTTCATCAAGTAATTACATAATGGAAGAAGATAATAAAGAAAATATGAACATTAAATTAAAAACATTCAGAACACTGAAAGTGAGTTTATATTAAATTAGAGGGGACAAGATGCACGTCTGTAACTTGCAGGAAACCCTTCAATTACATGCATTCTTCAGACATGAAGTTATATGCTAATATTAATGTATGATGATATTGTTCATTGTCTGCACTTTAATAAATAGGATTCTACAATAAAATTTTAATTCTACAAACAAAGCATTTTAGAAAAAAAATTATTTGAATACAAATTATTGTAAAAATTACTACGTTTGTTAGGCATTAATGAGTAAAATATTTTCCTAAAATTAAGTACCTAAGTACTTTTATCAATTGTATACAGCAGAAAGTTTAATGTTTGATACAAATGTTTACGAATCTAGAAGGTAGAAACGGTTTTCTCTGGTGTGTTAATTAGAAACCAAAAGGAATTGAAAGCGAATCATTTATAAAGCACTTCCACCAAGGAATGAAAGTCTTCATGAATTGTTAATAAAAAACAGTTGATAAATAAATCATTAAAGATACATTAATAAAAGATTGGTTTTTTAATCAATCATAATTCATCATATTAAGGTCCTTCATTATAATTCCATCACTATAAGGTTGATTTATCATTGTTATCAGTAATAAATCACGAACGGAAGTAGTTCCACCTTTCTCGACCAAGTAAAGTTTTTATGGAAAGAATAATCTAATATCAAATCAGCAAAATTCTAACTACTAGATCAACAATATTCATAAATTTGAGCAAACAGATTTCCCACAAGCGGGAAAAATGAACGCCTCCACAAAATCAATAATGTCTTGAAGTCAGAGGGAAGCTTATTTACAGTTGAACTTCAAATAAATGATAAATAAATAAGTATTGATGAATTAATTAATCAACCTTAGTTAAGAACACTTCTTAAAAAGTGATTAAAGAATTGAAAACTATTATTCGTGATCGAATTTTTATGAATAAACAATTCAATAATAGAATATATTTATTAATTCAATCGTCAATAAATTGAATTTAATATGAAGTGTTCGAATGAGTGGAGTCAGATTCAACCATTATTTTCTCAGATACAAAATAATAACGCAAAGTGACACACTATATGACTAGAATGTAAAAATAATGTTATAAGGCAGTTGACCCAATTACTGACCTCACATAAAAGTACCCAAACACTAATAGACACCAAAGAACGTTTAAATACAATATCAACAAAATTACTCTTTAGAACATGTCTTTCCATCTAAAATCCTCATTTAAAGAGACAACAAGTGCATTGCTCCACAACCTAAGGGCAAAATTTTGAAAGATTCAATAAGAATCGTAGGGCGAATAACACGAGAACTGAAAGCGTGACGAGATGACACAGCATGTCAAAGTTGATCGTTTGACAGCCCAGGAGTGGGTGTTGACTCATCACGATCACCATCATCATCATTATTATCATAATCATCGACCTGCAAACGATAAAACAATTTTTCTGACACGGCCTTCGAACATTCGAACGTCTGTCTGTCCGGCCGTGATGCGTGCGTTCGAAAAGATCGTTGCGCGGTTAGCGAAATAGACTTAGTAGCCTTAGGGCGTCGTCTTCAAGACTAAACTTGCCAAAACTCGCTTATTTAAACAGAATAACTTGGAAAAGTCTCAAACAGAGGCAGAAACCGCCCCTTCTCGAGGATTCCTCTCCACGACTCTGTCAAATCGTCTAAAGTAAGAGGCGTTGAAGCGGTCTTTCTGACTTTGCGAATCATCAAGAATTAAGATCAACTCCTCTCATTCAATTTTTTTTTAAATACTCACTTTCCAACGAAATTTTCGAGGACCGAGCTTTTGCCCGCACTCTGGCCTCCCACGACCGCAATCTGCGGAAGGTCCAGCTGCATTGTAACTCCGAGTTGAGTAAAGGCATCCTGGAGTTTGTTCACGATCGGGATCAACTGCTCCATTCCAACGTTTCCTGCCATTTTTTAAACTATACTCGCCAATTAGCGATCACACACGCACCAGGAAAAAACAACTATTCGTATCACTGCGTCCCGCAGGCGACGTCGGATTGCCACCAATACCACCACCTTCTGCCGTGTTCTCCTCGGTTCTATTCGTGTTGCGCCGATACCAGCAAACGAAAATTAAAATGGCCGTTTCGCGATTAGCGCGACTACAGGATTTTTTCAATTTTTATCCTCATTTTTCTTCTACCGCGAGACCACACCACAGAATACCGAGGTTCGTGAAGATGCTTTTATGATCGCGTTAACGTGATCCAACCTGCCGATTCGAGGACTGTCGAGGACATAACTAAACTAAACTAAACCAATCGATAAGTAAGCAAGCTTGCGCACTCACATCTCTGACCCACTTTCCAAACCAAGATAAATCCATATCGCGCTTCCTGTCTATTCTTGAATATAATCTCTCAGGAAAGAATTCTTACCATTTTTATAAAATTTAGGATTTATATTTAAGAAAATTGAGTTTTTAAACTACATTTCTTGTCGATCACGGAAATTTGGTTATAGGACTTTAAATCTCGCGCTCATTAGTAGTAAATTCATGATTGGTCGAAGATGTTTACAGTTTTCGCCATTTTCAGTCACATGACCAATCTAAAAACGTCAATGACAATGACAGTTTTCTCCGTTTTCTCTCTACTGATTATCGTGGAATAATTAACATATGGAAGTCTTTGATTAATTGGAAGAAGAGGTTTGTAAATTAGGAATCAGATTTCCTAGGATGTACTGTTTAAATTTTGATTCTTATTTGTTGTCCCTGGAAAAAGAAGATAATTTGCGTCAACCCGGTGATTCAGTGTTGTAGGTGGCGCACGTTACGTTCGAATTACGGGAAATTTAAATTCGTTTTTTTATACTGTAATTTTTTTAATTGTGTTTAAAAAACTTAAAGGAAATTGAAATATTTCTTTTTCAAAGTTTATACCTGCATTTTTTTCTAAACAGACATATTTCTTAATTAGGTGTCTTTTAACAGAACCTATTTTCTTTTCTTAAATTGAATTATTTTTTAAGTTTGAAAAATGCGAAATTAGAATTCTCTCATAATTTAAACCCTTTAAATTTCATAAAATTTGTAATGCTTTCTTAATTAAAAATTATGAATAGATTTTCAGTAATATCATAAAAATTCTAGTCAAAACAGCTAATAATTTACATATAATTCTGAGTTTTTTCGGCAATGAGCCTAAAAATGATTAATATTAATTATATTATATGAAATAGTAAATTATTGTTCTTTTTTTTCTAATTTTTTTGTAAATCTCGTAACTTTCACTATATTATCTATACACTTCTACACATGCTCAGTTCAAGGTCTGAATCTCTAACACTGATATGCCAACTATATTGAATGGATTGATAAGAGGGGGAGTAGTAGCAAGTCGATCGTACATTTTCAGAGAAGTTGATGTGAGAAGAGCATCTGTTGCTGCAACAAAAAAGAAAATGGTGAGTGTATCCTTCAGAATTCGTTAATTTTCACAGAAAATCGATATTTAAAAAATCAACTTTCCCACAAAATACTATTCCTCATAGAATATTTATAACAAAAATTTAATTTTACATCCTATTAACCGGCTCATTACAGAAGTTTTGTATAAAAATTATCTACTTCCTTTCATAATACAAATTTATATGCACTTATTATTATTACATTTGAATAGAATTGGGCGTATCCTTATTTTTATAATAGCCTTAATACTTTGTTAATACCTAAACCTTGAGTTGCACTTTCACTCAGTTTAATAGCTGAGTTTGTAAAAAATATGTAAGTTTATAGGTATAAACAGACGTATTTATGTCTGCAAAAATGAATAGCTAGTTGTTGAGAGCAAAATTTTAATTTATACTATTATGTAATTTAAAATTACCTTTCGATTTTATTTTAAAATGAAAGTAAGTTTTCTATGAAGAAATTTTAAATTGAGCAATCAATTGCCTTTGAAAGGAACACAAATGACCCATGAAGACTTTTCTGATAAGAAATTAAAGCACAATCAAAATTCAGTAAACAGAGATTATAATTTAGTACTGAAAGCAGAAGAGAATTACATTTTTGATAAAGTATTTAATATCCCAATATCGTCTTTTAATTTATTTAAAAAAACACTTCTTTGAATTCTTCCATATTAAATATGTATGTGCAAAAGCTTCTAAATTAATACAATAATCCCGACGATTTCTAGTATTAAATAGTATACCCAATTTATACAGCGGGCACTAGAGTCCTGCTAGAGTAATGATTTTGAATTTACTAGTGTTAGTGTAATGGTGTGAGTGCTTCGGCGAAAAAGTTGAAAAGTAGAGCATATTGTGTGTAAAAATTGCCATTCACAAATAAAGTTTAAGAGTTAAATTTCCTTAACTCTGTTCTTCAACTTTCACCGGAGTCACCTTGACTATATTTCAATTAGAATTTATACCTGGAAGGAACCTTTGTTGGAAAATCTTGTAGAACAGTTTAATCTGCTTTTTCATTATCTTTTTGCTGGAAAGTAGATTCTTGCTCATTTGTTCTGTAATAGCTTCAGATATTAGAGACCTTCCGAACACTACTGTGGTAGATTTAAATTTATTTCCTACTGGCATCCTCTGAAGATAATGATCCATGCAAGACAGCAAGACAGAAATAAGTTATACATCTGCAAAAAATTGTACACAATGCTTTAAACTTGAAAGTTAAAATCTGGGTTTTAACATTTTCTTCACTTGGAAATCTGCACTCAAAAAAATATTTAAATAATTTTACTACCATGAATTCTTCTATACTTTACAGCCGAAGCTTACTGAAGAAGAAAGAAAAACTGAACTGGCTCCTTTACTTTCATGTGGCTGGACAGTTCAAACAGCAAAAGATGCCATATACAAAGAATTTGTCTTCAAAAATTTTAACGAGGTACAATATAGTAAATTAATAACTTTAAGTTAACAAGTGAAATCACAATAAATACATCTATTTTTTTAAATTTCGAACCTTCCTACTTAAAAATTTGTTTATAGGCCTTTGGATTCATGACCAGAGTTGCAATGCAAGCGGAAAAAATGGACCACCATCCAGAATGGTTTAACGTTTACAATAAAGTTAATATAACTCTGAACTCTCATGACGTTAATGGCTTGTCTAAAAGGGATGTGAAGCTTGCAACATTTATAGAAAAAGTCTCCAAACCCATTGATGAATAAGGAATAAGGTAACTCTGATATAATAACACTACCAGGACCAAATTTTTTAAACTTAAATACTTAAGATCCTCACATAGTTCACAAACAAATTATTCAATGAATTGTTTATATTAAAGCTAAATGTTATGATGTTTTACCTTTATTTTAAAGTGGGAATAAAAAACTAAAATTTTACATGAAAGTTCTTTATTTGGATCCGCACGATTAGTACTCGAATAATCTATCAGTAAATTCTAATCAAAATAATCCTCAATATCGATATCCGGATTGATTAAATCTGTTCCATAAATACTTAAATCCAGCTGATTAAGAATCAGATTCTCGCACATTTCTTCTAAATCCGTCTCACCGATAAGCACCGCACCCTGCATTTTGCCATCTTTCAAAATCAACTTCACATACTCCTCACCTTTAGTCATCCTTAACAAAATCTCGTAATCCTGGCTCAATCTCTGACCATTATAAAGTCCAAGAAGTACAACCTTATAATTAAAGAACCTCGTAACATGCGTAAAGAGCTCAAAACAGAAATCCTGGTAAAATTCTTCTTTTCGCAAAAGTGAAAACATCGCCTTCGCAGCATACTGGCCCATTTGATGAGCCTGCGTCCATAATCTCATCTGAAACCAATGAGATGCTAACTCCCAACCTGCAGAACAAACATCGCCTGCTGCAAAAATGTCTTCTTTCGACGTCTCCATTTTCCAATCCACTAGATATCCTCCATCCTGCCCCTTTTTCAAATCTTCCAAACCTACGAAATTTGCATTCGGTGTAACGCCAGTGGCTGAAATTATAAGATCACATCCTATTATTTTACCATTTGTTAATTCGGCATAAATGGGCCATTTTTCATTCTCTTCTGGATCTTTAGATTCGCCCGAGACACTGGAAACTTCGCATTCATATTCAAGCTTCACTGTAGCTGGCAAAGCTGGAAAGTCTTTTAATTTAAAATTATGCCAGTCTGGACCAAGAGCAGGGCCACCTTTTGCAGATTTCTCCCCGAAGACCGTATATCTTGTCCTTTTGAAACACTTGATTTTCTCATCGTTGTTTTTATCCTGGTTTTGCAGTTTCTCTAGAAAAAATTCAGCAGCGCCAGGATCGACGAAAGTCGCGGAAATGTGTTTATCTTTAATTACCCATACGACATCGATTCCTCGAATTTTGTAGACAATCTCAGTTGCGATTCCGCCATTCCCTACTACTATAACTCTTCTTGCACCGTTAACTTTCTGTAGAAAATTAGTAATGGATTCAGTGTCTCTGATTCCTATCACATACGGATTGTTTTCTGCAATTATTTTTGGCCTTGCTCCAGTGCAAAGACAGAGTTTTTGATATTTAATTATCTTCCCTCCTTCCGTTTTGACGAATTTTTCTTTAGAATTCACTTCTGAGACAAGGTCCTGAATAATCGATATAGAAGAATGTTCTTGAGATATAAATGATGTGTTGCGTTCTTCGACGTCGAATTGGAAAAGCATTTTTCCCAGAGGCACGACATTCGTGATTGCTTTTATGAAAGAACTTGCAGTGATGAGGATGACTTTTTCTTCTGGTGCGAGAAAAGCAACACTTTCAGCACATGTAACACCGGATATTCCTCCTCCTACGATAACAAATGTGCCCTCCATCGATAATTATTTGTGTTTTGAAAATTTAATTTTCTAATGCAGGCGAAGTCATTTCCTTCTGAAGATCATTCTTTGAAGGTTTTGGTTTGTACCAGTGCGAATAATTATACGATCGATAAGGAGGATCGAATGTTATTGTGCCGTAGTTTCTCGCTTTCAGCAATGCCACCTGGAGCTTTTTGTATTGTTCCTGACAAATATTGGTAACTCTGTAATCAAAACAAGATTTTGAATACCAAATAATTGATGTAATGATAAATTTAAAATATATGAAAAATGAAATAACTTAATAAACTGAAAATACTTACTGATAACTCAACGTTTCTCCGTTATAAGGAGACAGAAATTGGTTTAGCAGTTTAGTGTTTCTGTAATCCAGAATAAGGTATTCGTCCCGACAAATCGGACAAGGATTTCCAGTACTAACCACTCCGGATCTCTGTAAATAACAATTTTGTTAATAAAACTTCTTACATTACGAAATTTGGATCACTAGAATAAAACGAAAACAGTCAACCACTCACTATACACGTCTTTCTGGTTTTCCTTGGCGCAAATTGGCCTTTGAAGTTCCTTCTGTACAGTTTCCAGACTGGATTGTCTCCGTAGGTTATTTTGTAGGCTAAAAATTCAAATTAAATGTTTAGTATTGAATGTACATAAAAATTTATTTATTTAGGGGTTTTATACTTTTAGTTTAAACCGCCGTTACCGTCGTGAGTGTATTTTTTTTATTTACAAAAAACCTCTTATTTACAAAGATCATCTGGTAAAAGGAACGAGAACCCCCCGAAATCTATTGCACCCCCTTCATGAGGATATTTTAAGTCTAGACGAGCCTCTCCAAAGCAATTGGCTAACGAGAAAAAAACAACCCAAACAAGCCACTTTACCTGTATTTTTAAGTACTTTTTCAATTTCGTCACCAGACATTGAAATTTGATCAACAACATCAAAAAAACGACCACCAAATAAATTCATTAAAAACATTTTTTATATTTTTATAGATAGCTGGGGTGCCAAATTCACGACGGTAGCACACAATATTCGAAAATTCGAGATTTTAAATTTGAACCAATAAACTTTAAAATTTGTCCAACAAACGACTCTATTAAACAAAACTTTAGTTGGGGGGGGGGGTCAAGTGAATAGAATGCACACACGGTTCGTCGGTTTAACCTTTTAAGCCCTTAAAACCTAACCAAAAAAAAATTGGTACCAGAACTAACCTTCGCTCTCGACGTATCTTATGCTCGTTTCAACAGGAATTTCCACAGATCGGTCTTTATTTATGTAGCTTTCGCCCGGAGCTTTTTTCTCTTCAGTTGAGTTGCCTTTTTGCAGGCTTTCAATTACGGATTCGCCTTTATTCAGAAGACTCGGAGCACAAGAAATGCCTCTTGAAGTCAATAGCTACAAATGTGTGAACAATGAAATTTTGTACTTGGTTGTTCCGAAAAAGATTCAGAATTGTATAATTACCAGTTTAATTGTTCCGTTTAGCCATAACCTTCCTGCAGCTTGGACTTTTGTTGTCAAAAATGACATTTTACTAATAAGATAATGAAAACGTATAATAATTAATTAAATTCTTTCACATTCACAATTCAACGTTGAACAAAAAATGAACCAAAACTCCGAAACACGAACAGGAACCGTTCTACGCAGGAACAGCGGAACAGGCGGAATAGTCACAGGAGCTCCGTGTAGTCGTGTACTTAATTGCGCATGCGTCATGGACTATATATATACAGATCAGCTGATGCTAAATTTGCAAATAATAAACACGTTTCCTGTCAAAATTATAAAAACCTTTCAGTAAAATACTTCAATTTATAGTGAAAAGTGCGAAACGTAAGTTTGTAAATTAAACTGTACTTTTTAAGACAATTTTTTTTTGTTTATCTCGATCACTATAATTACCGGAATAAAAAACAAGAAAGACAAGAATATAATCTGGTACATTTTTTATGAGCATAAATTGGTTAAAATAGTGATTTTTATTAATAATTTACATTTTTAATCAATTCTTATTATTATTTTTATAGATCCAGAGCATGAACAAACGAGTATCAACGTTTTTGTATAATTTCTACTGGTAATTATTTTCAAAAAAACGATTTGTGCTCAACTATCACGTTGAAAATGGATTTTATCAAAGTACTTGAAGTACTAACAGGAGCAGATAAAAGTAAAAATAGTTTTAATTAATGAAATATAGTAGACAAAAATATTCTCAATTTATAAATATGTAAAATAAAAACCTTATTTCTAGAAAACGCAGATCAGGATCAAAAAGAGAATCCAGGGAAATTACTGGAAAAAGCAGTATCCCTTTTGTCAAAAGATGTTCAAGTTAGCATCAAAACTGAGATGAAAGAAATAAATGAAGATATTAAAATATCGTAAGTTAAGATTGTTTACACCAAAAAATTACTTATACTTCATGAATTAAAATTCCGTCAGAATTAAACATGTCACATACTAAAAATGTTGTTACTTCAGACAGGAATATCTTTATACGATCTTATTCATATTAAAAGACTTAGAAAAAAGAGATCTAGGAATTGAAGAAAATTTGCTGAGCGTGAGTCAATATCAAACGATTAAAAAAGCATATGGCATCGCTGCAGCGATTGGAATTTCTCCATGTTTATTACCTGAAATAGGAATGGGAAATTTCTCTCTTCATTCACAATTTCCTCAATTTAGTCAAGAATCTTTGACAATTATGCAGGTACGACTGAAATTCTTTTCAAAAATCTCTTATAGAACTTTTATAATACTAGTTAAAAAATTATTTGTTCTTTTTTTCAGAAATACGAGAGATTATCCGACACGTGTCGGTTATTTTCTGATTGTTTTTATAATTTATCTCTTCGACCTGTATTACTTCCTCATCTTGGATTACTATTAGCAGGATTGTTGCAATTATCTTTTGCTCCTTTAAAAAAGCCAGAACCTGACGACAATATAAATATTTCAGAAAACAATTCAGAATTTAAAATAACCAGTGAATTATACTCTAAATTAACAACTGACCAGGAAGAGTTTCACTCTAAATTACTGAAATTGGTCGAAGAATGTCCACAGAGCATTATCATGAAATATCTTATGATTTTAAATGGCACTAAAAAATCACCGAGATGGTTAAAAATACAATTGAGAAAGTTTTTAATTAATGAAATCGTTCAACCTGATGGAGTAATATCTTTAATGCAAACAGTTTGCGAAGATACTTGTGAATCTGGAATCAGCTGGGAAAAATTTGATGTCGTGGCGAGATTAATTGCCGCTTCACATGGCAGTAATGCTGAAGAATATTACGATTTAGTTTGCTCACAGGTATATCTTCGTAAAATTTGTTAGTAATGTAATTACAATTAATTTTTTAAAAGTAGACTGAAACTATAACCTTCTTTCAGTTGCTGGAAATTTTGACATCCAAAAAATTGAAATATGGCACAACAATTGCAAATTCTTGTATCTCTTCTCTCTATCAATTCAATCGAGACGTATGCATCAGGAAAATATTCCATGTGATTGCAGAACCATTATTGATAAATTCGGACAATGAAGAATCGATATTGAAAACAGAAGAGGAATTGTCAAATTGTATAGAAACACTTGCAAAGTGTTTTCTGAGCACCGAGGCTGAATTTAAGAATTTGCCTGCTAATCTTATGTTAGAAATATCCATTCCATTATTTCATTTACATTTGAAAGCTGCTAAAAGCATTTGTGTTTATCGTGAAAAAGTTAAGCAATTGTTACTAAAGATTCTTTCAGATAAAACTACTAGAGAAATCACATTTTCGGCTTTTCTAGATCACAAAAACTTAGATTCAAAATCCACACAACACTTTGGGAATAAATTATCTTTTGAGTTTGGACCATCAGGTGGCTTCAAAATTACTGGAAAAAACGTGGATTTGGATTACGAAGAACTTGCAGATTGCCTTTTCGATTTGGTTGAATCTGATGAAACACTTTCTTCTTCTTTATTCAATTATCTATTAAAGTCTCTCTCGGAATTTAGAAACTCTCCACACAAGAAAGATAAAGTTTTAGAAAGTGAGATCGATACTATGGAAAGGGTGGGAAAGCAATTAGCAGCTGTTAAACTTTTATCCAGACTATCAAGTACCAAAATTGTTCAAGATACTCAAATCAAAAATCCTAGACCTCTTCTGTCGTTTGTGAAATCTCTTTTTGAAGAGACACGGTCGAAAAGTGCAAAAGGGACTGAAGATAATGAAGATGATAATTTTGACATATTGTATGTTAGTTTAATTTTGGTGAAGGTAATATTAACCGACAGAGGAAAACCACTAGATTGGGAACCTTTTGAGGAGTTCAGTAGATTTTTAGGAAAAGAAAAAAGTTCCGGTGTCATGCCAGGACATGTAATTAGTCTTGTAAATGAGATTATCAATATTGTCAGGACCCACTCTATTCCTCAAAGATTTTACGACTTATCAGCGGATTCAAAACGAGAGAGTGATTTTGATAAGGCTCTAAAAGATCTCGCTGATCCAATGCTTCCAGTTCGCGCACATGGAATTATTTCATTGACAAAATTAGTAGAGGCATCAAATCCTGATGTTATTGCTAAACGAGATATCCTTATTTATCTATTTCAAGTCAGTATTGGTTAATCTTTGTAATTTCCTAAATAATAATTGATTACACTCTTATATGAACAGAACATAACATTTTTAACTTACAGGAAAATCTCAAGCATGAAGATTCATTTATTTATTTGGCAGCAGTAAATGGAGTTTGTGCTTTAGCTATGCACTTCCCACAAAAAGTCATAGAGATTCTCGTTCAAGAGTTTATAGACATGCCTCAGAGAACAAGTTCTGGTGAAATCACATCTGAGACGAGAGCAAAACTTGGAGAGATATTGATGAAAACTACAAGGTCTTTAGGTACAAAAATAATTTTTTTAGCTCTAAAAAAAATTGAATTTTGTTTATTCTCAAATTAATTTCTTCTTTGCTTACAATTTTTCAGGTGAGATGGTACCAAAGTATAAGTCTCTCTTAATAAATGCCTTCTTGTGTGGAACGAGAGATACCGATCCTCTCGTACGATCTTCAAGTCTCTCTTGCCTCGGAGAATTGTGCAAAGTACTTGGTTTTCGGCTCGGAAATCTTATCACAGAGGTAAAAAAAATTGCTATAAATAAAGTTAATAGTAGAATTAATAGTTAATATTATTTTAACTTTATACTCATTCTGTTTCAGATTCTTTACTGTATCGGATGTATAATAAAAACTGATAAGGAATATCAGTGTAGAAGAGCGGGAGTTCTGGTAGCAACATTGCTACTTCGAGGACTCGGAAAAGAAATGTTAACAAGCTTAGGAAGTGATCTCGTAATTTTATATCGAGGACTTAAACATTTAAGGGACAACGATGAAGATTCTGTTTTACGCTTACATGCTCAATTGGCACTTGAAGAATTTGACGATGTAGTACAAAATGTTCTATTCGCTAAACCGAAACTCGAGAAAACTCTCTTTTTCCTTCAAAACTGAAGACTTCTACTTATTGTGAAATTCTAGATATGTATTTTTCTGTATCTTTAAATTCAGAATAGTAATATACACTTTTTGGACGTATTTTAAAAGTAGTCTCATGAAAGGTAATATTTAATGAAACTACCAGATCTCTAAAAAAAATATTTATTTTAAAACACCTAATATCGTTTTTTGTAGTTCCCTAGGATTTACTAACAGAAGATATTAATATATTATATACATTTAGTTATAAAAAGTGATTTTAAATAATGAAAATTATAACAATGTACAATGATTTTTCGTAGAAAAATTAACTATCATTCATATAACCAAAACTCGGAAAAATTATTGCTCCCAGATTGAAGATTGCTATACCTTATTTATTTTTTACTTTAGCAGACTTTTATAATACTATTGTACATTGCAAAATATAAAAAAGTACCCTTCGTTATTAGCTTTAGAGGCTAATTATTTTTCTCTATTTTCAAAACCACCACCGTATATTAAATAATCGACTGACGAAGAAATGAATCTAAGGTGAAAATATGCTATATTATCTGTCACTTCCAGGATATGAAAAATTCTATAATTATGAATATCTGGATAAATAATTTGATTGGACACAAAATAAGTGCCATTTACTTTCGGGTGAAATTGTGATATGGATCGATTTCAAATTACAGAAATATTGTATCCTCTGAAAAAGCTCCACATAATCGGATACCGTCGCGTTCAATACCAACATATAATCGCTGAGGTTGTGGAGTACATGAGGATGAAGGTCGGGGCGTAACTGCTCTGAATATGAATTCTTTGCTGGAAGGCTTCGGAAGAGATTTATATTTTCGATCTCCAGCTGCATCTACTTCTTCAGTATTCGAAGATGCAGAAGAAACCTAGAGAAAAATGAAAATACATATAAATGAATTAAAATAAAAATTTTGGTGTACACTGGGATGTCAGCGAAAATAAAATAATTTCAAAGTCAATGACAGGAAGAAAGAGTCTATAATTTAACTTTTCAAAGTATAAGAAGGGATTAGTTCGGATTAGATTCGAAATAATAGTCAGAAAATGAATTTAAAGATTATAAGTGAAAATCTAAATTCGCCCAAAGTCACTCAAATTTACCCAAAGACTTTAGATTCTTAATATTCACGTAAAAACTCTAAAACACAAAACCTGTTAAATAAATAAACATGCAAAAAACCGATGTTTTACAAAAAAAAAAAAAAAATGAAAGAAGTTTATGAATATGATAATACTGACCTTTTGTGCGTCACCAAATAATTTTATAATTTGTAAACCGATGTTTCCCTTCGATGCATTTGGCACAGGAACTTCTTTGCCTGTCATTAGTTCAATTACAAATGAAACAATTTCCTTTGAGTCGCAGTTTTCACCAAATTTGAATTGTAAGGATTTTACTTGCTCGACCAAGCTTTCCTCATTTTCAATTTCTCGTACAATATCCTAATAAGAAAAATAAAGCAATAATCAGAAAATCAATGTAGTTTCATTTTTGCGATTTGAAACTCTTGGGCTAAGAATAATTCAATCTGGAAAGTGGTAACTCACCTCATAGAGGTTCATTTTTTGTTGAACTGGTTTGCTCGCATGTTGTAATTTATTGTGTATACTTTGAACTACATTTTGTATATTTGGACGAGCTTCCACTTTCTGCTCGCTGAGAGTGACAAGAGCAGCATGAGCAAGAACAGGTAATAGAAGTTGCGCTACTTGACCGATTCGCTTTGAACTTAAGTAGTGGAGAGCTTTCTCTGCTTCTCGCGTGTCATCGAATAATCGCTTTTGACGATAAGCTGGGACTGGTTGTGCTGAGTTCCAGGTTGTCGTCCAAGCATTATTCGGTAGCAGCATTCGCTGAGAAAGATGTCCTGAAATTTAAAATATTTTTAATTAAAAATTTCAAACCTACTATTTATCATTCAAATTTCACATCCAAGTTGGAAGCAAATCAAAATTTCAGAATTATATGTAAGGCGAAATGGGGTAATAAATTAGAGTTGCAGCTCAAATAAACTATCGTACGATGTAGGTGTGTCAATCAAAGTCTAATTTGCGTCCAGTGGTGAAGTAAATACAATTACATATTTTGCAAGAAAAATTGCTTCACTATTGAATGAAAACCCTTCAATTACCAGACATTTCATCCAAAGGCGACTCTATGTTTCTCAATATCAAGTTCTGCATGTACAATTCTTCCCATTCTATAATCTAATGTGATATTTTTACTCAAATTACAAAATTAATAAATTATTGCGTACCTTTCGGTTGACCCCATTCGTCCATAGTGTCTTCTTCCACCCAATCTCGTGGAGAATACCACCGAATGAAGTCTTCCAGTACTGCTCCTGGATTCGCCGCCTGGAAAACATTTTTTCAATCATTTCAGATCCACAGGAAATAATTCATAATATAATTTTCCATATTGACAACATAAACTAATTTTAATTTAAAGAGACGACTAAAACCGGATTTGCAGTTAATTTATTATGAAAAAAAAAAAACTAGTAATCCCGCTAGCTGATGAGACTTGTTAATTTTACCAGTTTTTTGTCGATTTGAATAATTAAAAACTTAACGCTGAATATTTTAAAAGGGTTATTAAAAATTAAGAAGTCCTAGGATGTAATTATAAAATATTTTAAAAATAAAATTAACAAAAAGGAATTACTTTGAAGGACTCCATGTCAGAAAGCAAGGAGGCGCTCATAAGTCTCGCTCGCATTTCTGTTCCTTGCTTATCTGTTCCTAGTTCCATCATGACTTGGGCATCCTCTTCCAATTGATCTTCAGTTTTTAAAACTGGATCTTGAGTCACTGGCAGGTATAAAGGATCTCCAGTCTGTACTAATCGAAAAGTGGGATGCTTTGCTAATCTCCCCACTGGTCTATTCCATAACAAATGTTTTCCTTTGTTGCTTTTTTGTTCAATCTCGTCCTCTTCACCAGAAACTGGTTCCTCATTCGAACATTCGTAGAATTCTTCCTCTTCGGAATCTTCAATTAAAAATATTCAAAATAGATAAAAGAAAAAGAAATGTTTTCAATATTTCAATCCCCAGCATACAAGACTTTAAAAGATATATAATTCTATGTATTACAAATCAATAAAACAGCAAAGCATTATTTTTTTCAGTCAATTACATAATAACATAATATAATTAACTATAATTTTCTTTATGTTTAGAAATTTATGAATGACACTTGATTAAATCTGAGGTGAAAGCAAACCTACGTGTCAAGGTGGGTGTAAAAGCAATAAAAATGGAAAGACTTTTTGTTTTAGGTGGTATCCCTATTGTCATTTAGTTCTCATGCGTTGGTGATGGGGACTGTTGCGTAAAAGCTGTGTGATGCTGGGAAAAGTTAATTTCAGTTAATTACGTTTTACGTCGAGTGTTTAGAGAAATTTCTTTCTCAGTAATAATGTGGATCGTCCAGTAATTAGAAATAATTGTCAAAGTCTATTAATCAGACTGAAAATACCATAAAATCTACTACTGACTCAATAAAATTTGCATCTTACAGTGAAGATTTTCTTTCAGAACCAATTAATGTTTTCTTAACTGCAGATAAAGTACTTAAAGAAGCTTTCTCGGAAGTTCCCCAGAATCACTTGGATCCCAATTTATTATAAGTTGGTGGTAATGTTTTCTTAAAGAATTTAAAATTTAAGCAATTAAGCATTAGAGACTAATTGCCTCACTCTTAAAACATAAACTTGTTTTGGGATTCCTGATGAGATTAGAATCAATTCAAGACTTAAAGAAAATAGTTAGTTATTTGTTGACATATATGTATACAAATTATTTGATACCTGTTTCTATTTCTTTAAATTCCGTTTGAGCTACCGCTTCTTCTCTAGCTATTCTCAACTGGATGCAGTGGTTTATCATCTATCAAAGACAGAAAATATACAATTATTAAAATTAATTAATTGAATAATTCTTAAATTAATATCAACATTTATTTTTCTAAACAGTGTTTCGTAATAACAATACCTGAAGTTTTTGATGAAGTAGACATGTGTGAACGCAATCGGGAGTTCCAGGACTCAAACTGAAACATAAATCAGTAATTAATTAATTATATCGCTTAATGATGAGGTGAGATAATTTGCCCTAGAAATATGAAGTGTACTCATGAATATTTGCATATCAATGAAATATTAACACTTCTTAATGCACTTCCCACACTTCTTAATAATTTATTTATAATTAAGACAAACGACAATTTAAGTATGGAATTCAGAATTGTTAAATTCATTAAAAATATCACATATCTCATTTAAATATATTTTGTAAAGTGCAAAGGTTTGAATATGGTGATAATAATATAATAATAATAAAAATAATATGTTACTGGATATACTCGAGCAAGTTTCTAACTTATATATTGGTACTATTAAATATTATATAATAAGCGCAAGGCGTAACAGTTTTATTTAAATGCGTTGCTTTTCCTTTATAAAGATACTTCAGTATTTTTGTGAAGCAATACGAGCAGCTTGTAAAAAATTATCCAGTTGTTTCTCAATTAGAAAGGATTTATTTAAATCAAAGAAACCTATAAACATTCCTGCTGGATTAAAATAATAATAGATACAAAATTTGAAAACTGCTTCCAAAAGAAAAGTGAAAATTCAAGTGAAAAGGTTGCTGAGTAGCCGACCAACCCATTTGATTCGGTGTGATCCGCTATGCGGAAAAGAGTCATTTCTTTGATGGTTCCAACACTGTGGGCGACAAAGAAGAAGCGTTTTAAATCTTTAAACTAGGAATTCGAGTGAACAGGTTCCTTCAGGGTCATTCAGAAGATACGGACCATTGCTTTTAACTGGATTGTCTGTGTCCCGAGGGACTGCCTGAGAAATCAGGGATTCAGATTGCCGAGTACTGGAACACACCCTTTATATCGAATTACACTATTATACATTCTTACAATCTTTTCTACTTTCAAATTTTCGAATTAACCCTTAAGAAAAAATCCAGAGCAATTCTCCCAAGGCAATTTATCTTTTCTTTTATTTAAAAAAGCAAAAGTAACATTTAAAAAATACAGTTCATTAGATAATTCTAGATTATGACTTTCGAGGACATTTTTAAACATGACTCACGTGATTAATCATCTCGCTGAAATTCCACCTGACACCCACCAAAATAATCTCACTACGTTGCTCAAGACAGCTCAAGACAGAGTTAATAAATTCTATTTTTTTATGCGAAGTGAATAAAGTTGAGAGATTCTTTTTTAAGAATTAGGGAGTCAGGGTTTTCAAAAAGGGAAGGTAAAGTTTCAGAATGACTGTGTGTTGAGAAAAGCAACAGGTGGACGATGACTTCAAGGGAAACCCTAACTACCATCCTCTGGAGAATTCAATGCGTGTGTATGCCTACGCATAAAATGTAGTTTTCAACGTCCGAAGAAGAAATGAATTCATCAAGGTGTACCATAGCTATTTGGGATGCTGATGTTATCTTACTTTAGAATTTAGAAATTGAATCTTAGAATTCTCCCGACAAAAATTCTTATCTTCTCACAAGTTTCTCTCTTGTTTGTTTTTAGCCCTTTCTAAAAGGAGCTGAATGCTTGCAATAGGTGCGATGCAAACCTATAAATTGAACCCTAATATATTAAATAATATATATACAATATATTATACATACTGTGTATATTATGGTATACACTATATATTGCGGCATCTCCTTTGTGGAACTTATAAGGATTAATTCCACATTGGACTCAGAAGATAAACTCGACAACTTGAAAATCCTGTAAGAGCTAGTTTATTGATCAATTTTCTGTATCTGTAAGTTTAATTTATTTAAAACGATTTGGCTTCCAATCGGTCGCGTAAGTCGCGTTCCTTTTCCCATTAATAAGCGAGAAGCAATAAATAATAAGTGATATAGAGATAAATCGATTTCCAAATCGATTTTCTAATGGAAGACTCAGAAAGATAAGTTAAGGGATGATTCATTATATACGAAAGATCGTTTACAATTTGTCAATTTACAGGTTGGCTAAAACTTATGCAAAACAAGAAAATCTTAAAAGTCGTTTGTTCCTAAGAATTCTTTTCAACTGATTCGTCTCTGAGCATCTTTTTTCAAGTCACTCTTTGAAAGTGGAAAAAGAAAACTCGCATGGATTAAAGCAGATTCTGTGACGCGCGAAACGTTTGGAATTGGTGATTATATACCATCTTTTATAAAAATGTGTTGTGAAAGGCCATAGTATTCAGAAAAATGACCTTGATAATTAAAATATTTTTTATAGAAGTGCTGAATAACTTTAAAATAGAAGACACAAGTTCAAAATACCTTCAGTAATTAGATATTAATTCTTTTTTTTATTTCCACACTACTATATATTTGCTTTTGAGGGAAAATGGTGAATTTCAGTGAGAGAATGATAAAATATGAAATTCAGTGATTCATTGGACTAAAAAGGCGAAGCGTAGATTTTGCGCAAATTTCGCTTATTGTTTCCAGTATAACTATATAACTTTGACATCAACTTTCTATTTTTATATGGTCAGAAGCTATATAACGTATCATGGCATACAGTTATTTATATCGAGGTTTTATATCTTCATGGATAAATGTATAATTTTAAAGACTACTGGTTGAAAATACTTCAGATCAATTATAAAGATTACTGAAAGCTCACATATCATATTTTTTAGCGTGATGGATAATTATATGCTGCAAGGGTATACAGACAAATAGTGTATTAAATAATAAATTAATTAATTAAAAAATATTTCAAGCGAGATGACAGAAGTTTTGAAAATAGTATAAGAATCGTAAAAATTTTTTAAAGAGAAGTACCACTTTTGGAGAAATTTCGAAGAGTGTTAAAAGAGGGAAGTAAGGATGTGAAAAATGATACCTTCGAGTTTGGGAAAGCCGGAAAATTAAGGATGAAGGTGAAATAAGAAATATAGAAGTAAATATCATTCGAATGAAGAAAAAATATTGTAATAAGAACTTAATGATCGATTTCCGACTTTTTTGTGATAGTCGATGATATTGATATTATTATTGATACTAATCACTAGATCAATTATCTAGATATATACTGCATTCCATATATAATTAACGTTAAAGGTATAGAACCATCAGTAAAATATATCACAATAGTTTTTGCAATTTGAGGAGCAAAAAAACCGCTGTTTTTACAAATAAACAGTATAATCCTAAAACTGGAATTCTTTTCAGAAATTTTATGGGATTTTACCAGATATTGGGATTTTACAGAATGTAAATAAATTTAAAGAGTTTTGGCGAGATGTCACTGTATTTTCATGAATTTTAAAGTATTCAACGATATTTTATAGTATTTTAAGAAATTTCAAGGGATTTTACGGTATTTAAAAGAATGTTATGAAAGTTATTGTGATTTTCAGAAATTTTGAAGTATATAACGAAATTTTCATGAGATTTTTAACAATTTTAAGGAATTCATGGGATTTTACGAAATTTCAAGAATTTTTAGCGATAATTTTAAGGGATTTTGAGTAATTGTTAGGAATATGAAGAAATATCGAGTGATTAAAAAAAATTTCAAGGAATTATAAAGGATTTCATGCCATTTTATGGGATTTTCAGTAATTTAAATTCCGTAGAATTTGAAGTAATTTAAAGGAGTTTTGCGATATTCTATGGGATATTAAATAATTTTTAGGACTTCGAAGGGATTTAAGGGATTCAACGAAATTTCGGAGGATTTTCAACAATTTTAAGAGATTTAGGATGCATGAGATTTAGAGTAATTTCAAGAAATTTTGAGAATTAGCAAGAACTTTTAAGGAATTCAGCAAGGGATTTTATGGAATTTCATGGCATTTTAGAGGATTTTAAGATATTTTAGGGGTTGATATTAAGTTATTTCGAGGACTTAGGGGATTTCAACACATTTATCGAGATTTTATTGGATTTTCAGAAATTTTAAGGGATTTTGCCAGTTATTAGAGTTTTATAAAATATATTTAGAAATTTTTAAGGAATTTAAAATAATGTTAAGGAATATCCTCATTTTGAGGAATTTCAAGGACTTTCATCAGATTTTGAATGATAAGGGGTTTTTATAAGGAATTTTATCAAACTTATGGAGAATCCTGAAATTAGTCAAGTCGAATTACAAGTTTTTATACAACAAAAATTAAAAATCGACATTTATTTTATACACTTTTGAAATCCCTTGAAACGTTTTAAAATCCTTGGACTTGAAATTGCTTATCTCTCAATCTTTTTAGCAAAAGGTATATGCAGTGGAAAAACGATAAATTAAGAGCGCGGATCATAGTTGGTAGTTTAATTAAATTCAAGGTGAATTTAGTGAAACCTTAGGTAAATTCGTTCAGAGAATTTAAGGTCAATTCAATATAAGTAATTAACGATAAGATTTCTTTTTCACACACGTTATCGGTAATTTGTTTCAATGGTCTTTGGGGTTTAATGAGATTTAAAGATCTTTTAAGGGGTTTCATAAGATTTAATTTTGGGTTTTAAATACTTCAAAGAAATTTGAGGATATTTTGTGGGATTTTTAGTATTTTTATCAGATTTTAAGTTTTATAAGGAATCTTATAAAACTATGAAGCATCCTGAACTTAGTCAAGGAATTACAAGTTTTTATACATCAAAAATTAAAAATCGACATTTATTTTGTGGTATATACTTATATATATATATTATATGTATATATTCTTTACCTCTGAAATTTTTTAGCAAAAGGTACAAGCAGTGGAAAAACGAAAAATTAAGCGCACGGATAATAGTTGCTAGTAAATTAGTAAATAAACTAGTAAATTCGTCCAAATCATTTAAGGTAATTTTCAATATAATAAGTAATTCCCTGCCGAAAAGAAAGGTTTTGGAAAGAAAACGCTTTCCGAATTCTATGTGAACTTTGCTTCCGATTTCTTTCCGAATCGTGCCGTTCCGAAGATTTC
>JAUESI010000038.1:5196933-5207562 GCA_032275145.1 Synergus laeviventris | reverse complement strand
AACAATATTTATTGAGGATTTTATATTTTTTTATGTTTAGGCAAAAAAGTTGCAGTTATTATTTATTACTAGATTTGTTGAGCTGATTTCATTCCTTGAAAGTTTCTCTAAAAAATACTTTGATACGTTTTTATTTTTAAAATTCAATAAGAGATTTCTAGAAAATATTTCGAGGTGCCCAAATTGAAGTTAAATCAATGTTATATAATTTCAAAGCATATTAAAATATACCAGTTGTGTTATTCTTATTATCTTCTTAAAAATTTGATCAAATTCTTTGATATTTTGAAAAATCTTAAGCATTTATTTAAAATAAATATTTAATAACATATATATAACCTTTTTTTAAATTCTCTTAACACCACCGAAAAACCATTGTCTGGATTCGCCCCTGATTCTAGGAAGCATTTTTGTTTGAGTTTAGAGTTTATGATTATTAGGGTGCATCGAGGGGTTGGTAATCATTTGGTATTCATTTGGAATTCATTTACAAATGAATTCCAAAGATTTAAAAATAATTCTGAAGAGTATAACAATTTTCAAAAGAAAAAGCTTAAAAGATTTGAAAATATTTTTAAAGAATTTCAGTAGAATTCAAATGAGTTTAAATAATCTTAATTATGTAATTTTAAAATATAAATAATGTTTTTGAATTCCATAAAGTCTTTTAAATCTTTCTGAAATTTTCCAAAGTTTTTGGAAATATTTTTAAATGTATGGAAATCACTCAAACCCTTTTAAAATATCTAGAAATATTTTTGAATTTAGTTTAAATAGTTAAAAATCTCTTCAATTATTCCTTTAATAGGAATAATATTTTGAAATAGTTTGAAATCACTTACAATTTTTTGAACTCGTTTTAAACTCATTTAATATTCTTATTCTAAAATTGTTGTACTTATATTATAATATGTGTGGCAATGAGGAAAAGTAGAATTTTTTGTTCAAAAAGTTCAGTTTCTTCATTTTAATTAGGATGATAAATTATTTCATTCAAAAATCTATCTATAGTTAGGGGTATAAAGCTTAACGTCTATAGTCTATATATGTAATATGTATGTATCTTTTTTCTATACTTTTTAATCGGAATTTTTTAGAAAATTAAAAAAAAATATATTGTAATCCTTTAAAATCCTTTAGAATTACTTAAAAATTATTTTAAATATTTTAAACTTTATATCTTGCAAATCCTTAAACTCTCTTGAAATCTTAAAAAAAATTTTTAATCCAGTGCTGATGTGTCTATAGTCTGACGAACGTTTTTTTTAATATTTATTGAATTCAGAATATAAAAAAAAGTTCTCAAAAGAATTTCAAGGGATTTCATAGAAATTTTAAGTGCTTTTAGGGAATTTCAAGGAATTGATTCTAAATTTCTTTTCAACTTTTTTAAAAATCCCTTAAAAATATCATGAAATCTCTGTAATTTCGTTAAAATATTTAAATTATTTATGAATTCCCTTAAAATATTTTTAAAACCCCGAGAAAAGCCAGATAAATTCTGCTAGTAATATGTAAAATAAAAATATCTTCTTTTGATATCCTGAATCTGATTTTAGATCATTTTCTAAAGAGATGGAGAAAGAATGTACAAGCTTGACATTGTTGACACTATTTCCACATACTTTCTACGTGCTACTTCATTTAAGTTTCCTAGTTCTGGAAATCTCTATATTCCCCACAACCCATAAAGATTCCAAATAGTATTTAAAAATATGTTAAATTTGAAAGTTCTGTCGTTTACGTCAGTGAATTATTATTAGTTTAGTAGTGAATAAAGTTTAAAAGCTGACAATGATGAATCACAAGCCTCAAGTCAAATATTTATAAAGAGAATTCTGGAATCAATCTACGACAATATTAAACTCAATTTTCAATTCAAATATGCAATTACTTTAGGAATTGAGAATCAACAAGTCTCAAACTACGTGATTATTCATCAATTTGTCAAACCACTTTGTAACTAAAGCAGACAGCTGAATGCTGGTTCACAAGTCTGAGTAATTAAAATGCTTCAGTGAATGATCGTTCTAGACCATTCACCAATTGGAATTCATTGATCGAAATCGAGATCTAAGATAAAAATGCCTAAAGTAGGCCAGATTCTGGACCACAAATTCTGTCCCAAATTATCAAACTTATAGATTTTCATCTTCTATCATTTCTATCCCCTTACATCATACCTTCGCGTATGATATAGGGTGTAGAAGCTGATCAAGACTATCAGTGAACCTACACTTCTCCCTGGTCCTGTATGATTTTACTCTCTTGATTCTTTGAATTGGAGACTCGCTTCGAGGTCGTATACAGTGTACGTATGTAGCACATCGCTATAGGATTACGGTTTGAAGATTGCGGCCGTTGACTCGTAACGGAACGGTACCGGCTCATGGATGAATCGCGTCATTTGTTGATTCGCTTCTTTCAGGTTTTCGACACCAAACGATGCGAGTGATTCCTCATACACTGATACTGAAACTATAAAGCATAACATCCCATCTCAACTTGAAAAGAATTTTATATAAAACTTCCAAGGTAGCAAGCAGAAAGCTACCTGGCAGATGCGAGCCAGCATTTTCTGGCAAATATTTATTTATTTTTTGCTTAACTGAAATTAAAACGCTTTTGAACACATTTCTTGAGGATAAGAATACTTCTGGAATCCTATGAGAGACTCTAAAAGCGGTTAACCACTGCATTTACTCTCAAACCTCTCATTGATCAAAATTTTTTTCTCTTTTTTGCCACAGGTGTCTTGACAATGAAACCGCCGCCGCGGTTGTTGCTGTTGTTGCTGCTGACTGGGACGCTCAGCATCGCTTTAGCGACGTCACCATGTCCGTGGTCGACCCACGTGCCGAAGCTTGATAGCTCCTGTATCTGCGATTATAATCTCGCCAACGAATTGTCGATCCAGTGCGATATTGTCGACTATACTCAATTAATCAGAGCAATGCGCCGCTACGCAGGCCAGACGCCAATTGATCTTTTCTACGTGAACAATAGCACTATTGGATCCTTAAATGGTTCGTTATCAGCACTTAAAATAACAAACATGCAACTTTCTGGATGTAGAATAAAAACTGTGGAACCAGATGCATTCAAAGGCCAAGAAAGCAGCCTTAAAACCTTGAATTTGAAGCATAATGAGCTGACAGAGGTTCCTTCAGTAGCCTTGAAGACCTTGAAAAATTTGACGGTTCTCGATCTTTCGGTGAACAAGTTCAAAATCGTTGAAGACGATGCCTTCGCGGGATTAAAGCTCGCAACCTTGAAGCTTTCTGATAATCCAGTCGTGTTAAGTTCAGGAGCTTTTAAGGGCTTGGAAAACTCTTTAAAAAATTTGAATCTAAAGGGTACGAGGCAAAAAACTGTACCGGAAGCTCTTAGAGGATTGGGCACTTTGGCGTTCCTTGATTTATCGCAGAACAGCATTCAGAGACTTCCTGGGCCAACTGGAGTCAGGGCTTTCGATGGACTGAACTCACTCACTGGGCTGAACCTCGAGAGGAATTTGATTGGTGAAATTGGACCCGATGCATTTTATGGTGTGAGAAATACGCTCAGTTCCCTCAGTTTGTTGAACAATGTTCTCCAAACCTTCCCTACTAGTGCTATCAATAGCGTCCACGATCTAAAGGTCTGCTGTAATTTCTTCTTCTTTAATAAAACTTACACTTTTGAAAAATGTATTTCTAAAGCAATGTATGATCTTCTTTAGGTTTTAGATATTGGATTCAACTTAATCGCCGAACTTCCAGTAGACGCTTTCAGAAACAATCCATCTATAACACTTTTAGCTATAGATGGAAATCCATTATCCACAGTTCCAGAAGAAGCTTTTCTTCGTTTGAATAAAACCCTTCGAGGTTTGAGCCTCGGAGGTCCATTCCTGGTTTGCGATTGCAAATTGCGATGGATTGTCGAGTGGATGAGATCGAAGGATCTCCAAGTCACGAGTCGTGAGAAACCAATTCAATTCTGTGGCAGTCCTAATAGACTACAGAACATTAGTTTTTATAGCATAGATCCTGAACGTAAGTATAAATTAAGATAAAACTATCAAATTCTCAAACTAGATTTCACCACCGTCTTCTAATTATAAAATTAATATCCTTCTCAGAAATGGTTTGCGAAGGGGCTACGGAGATCGTAGGGGTTGGAACAGTCGAAAGCGTCGATACAAAAGAACCATTTGGTCCAGTAAATGGAGTCGTCGAAGGATTGTTACCAACAACTCGTCCAACTACCAAAGAACCAAAAAACACATCTGTTCCTAGCGTCTCTTCATCCACTACTGCAGTCCAACCAGTAATTGACAAGAGACAATCTTTATATTCATCTTCCTCAACTCTTTTGACCTCGACGACTACAACTACCACCACGACAAGTACAAGTAAACCAGTTAGTCGAGCTGGAAATGTTTATATAACACGAACAACCACTTCTCAGCCAAAGTTCAATTCGGAATCTATACATTCGCTTCAACAACAACCTAAACACCCCTTGGTTCTTGGATCTCCAGCCTTCAAGTCAAAAGCAGATAGAGAAGATATTATTGTAAAGGATGTTATCAGGCAAGATAATTCTGTGATTATCTACTGGGATACAGAGGCTCACAATATTTTAGGATTTAGAGTCATCTACAGATTGTTTGGAGACTCAAGCTTCAAACAAGCTCCACCCTTGGAGGCGAGTGAACGAGAGTTTAAGATAAAGAACGTACCTTCTCAGGTAAGAATTAAACTTAAACACCTGCACCTTTTGAAATGAATTCGGCCTAAGAATAAAAATATTTTCAAATGCGAGATGGATGTAAGCAAAAATGATAATATTCTTCTTTTCAATTTCAGGAATGCATGGTAGTATGCGTTATTTCACTCGAGGATACAAACGTGACTCCAGCGAATGTACCCTTCAATCAATGTAAAGAAATAAGAACTGAAAATTCTCCAACGTCTAACATGGATAAAATAACCATAGCCGCGAGTGCTGCGATTTGCGCTACAATTGTGGTTGCAGTGATAATCTTTCTGGTTGCGAATCGAAGAAGAGTGAGGAAGCTTCACACACTTCACGATATGGATCAAACAAAAATGGGTGGTCCAATTGCTAGTTTGCCAGTGAATTGTTGTTCTACGGTTGGTCCGACCCCAAGTCCAGGTGGCCCACTTCCCTCGATGGCTACTTTGAGTGCCTACAATACTCAAAAGGAGTGGGACCAAGTGTCTGCTTATAGCGGCAGAAGCATCCCGAGGCCAAGAATCTTCCCTGTAGACCGTCAAGGTAATCTTCTAGAATATGTAATAGGGTGAAATTTAAAAAAAGAAATATTTCTTTTAAAAAAGTCTGATCAAAATGTTGCAGAATATTAAAATTAATATTCATCAATTTTGAATCAATTCTAAACAAAAGATGTTGGTTTAAATTAACAGGTTCAATGACCAGAGCAGCGTGCATCGATGAAGTTAGACAGTCACAACCAGGACATTATACTGGAAAATCTACTCGTTCGGTTGCTGATGGACAATCACAGCACAGTTTCGGAAATAATTCAAACCGCTATTTTGGCAACGCAACTTTAACTTCAAATTTGATTAATACCAGACCAGGTGAGTGTTTTTTTCCAACTATTTTTCTAGGCCAACAGGTCTTTTGAACTTTAAAAATCGAAATAGATACAAACAATGAATTATTACAGAACTACGACAATCACGTCAATCCTTGGCCGCAGCTTCCGACAGGATGTCACGAGCCAGTTTTCCTGCGGTGAATCATTTGCCACCGCAGGCATCTTCCCGAAGGCAACGACCACGTTCTCGAAATCGTACTCTGGAGCAGAGTCACGTTCCGCGTCCAGGAAGTCGATACAGCCTAGCTGAATCTACTCACACGCTCAACAATTACGATGAAAATAATTACGACCATGACATGGATATTTACATGGCTCGCAATCCAACCACAAGAGGAGGTCTCATGCCCCTTTAGACTCTTCAAAATCGTACTTTTGCTCAAGCAAGCTCGATGAGTCGAACTCGCGTTAAACGAGACTCTTATAGCTCGAGTGGCACAGTACGTGCAATACTATGTCACAGCTGACAACAGCTGACAGTACAACTATGGATAATAGCAAAGCGAACGTGTAAGAAGTTTTATATTTCGAAAGTAGTGACTTCACATTAGTTTTACCGATGTATATTTTTCTGACTGCTTCCGAGATTTTCAAAATGAGATTACTATACCCTAAGTGAAAAAAAGAATACTGATACAATTTAAATGTCATAAAACTAAAGCTATTTTGCTAAAATATATTAGTGTTGAAAATAGAAAATGAACTATAATCGATGAAAATTCGATAACTCCCTGTACAGACTTTTGCTCGTCAAGTTCCTTTTACTATTGAATTCTAACGAAAAGAATAAAATTGAATATTAAACGATTTACTAGAAACATTTAGCAGATATTTTTGAATTTATTATAAGTTTCGAACTTGTCTAGATAAATAAAATATATCTAGTTAAAGAAAAAATATTTAGGTAAATTAAGATAAAAACTTTCTCTTTATAATGAAATTATAAAGAGTGGGTTAAATCAAATCGCGAAAGGACAATCTTTATCTAGAGTTCAGTGCAGTTAAGTTTCAGGGGTTTGAAAATAGATATTTTCAAAAGAGATCCTGCAAACCTGAGGGAAATCGCTGAACTGAAATTCTAGGTGTATATGCGATTCTTTAAGAATAGAATTAAGAATACCGCTACACTCATTTTTAGTACACATACACACGTCTCAGTATTCACTGGCAAAATTTAATTGTACATATCGTTTGCGGTATGCCAGTGACTTTTATATTTTAGTATAAATATGAAAGCTATAAATGGAGTATTTTGTATTTTCTCGTCTCGAAAAAATAATAAATAAAGCGTTTACTCACCCTGGTATCAGACTGCCCTTTTCCCAGTGAAATCTGATCTCCTGAAGGAATTCGTGCCAAAGTTGAGCAAATGCGTTGATGCCTCCAAAACTTGATGTGCAGTGAGCAGCAACTATTGCGAGTCTCCAAACTAAACTGCCTATTGCGCATGTTTTGATCCCCTTCCATTCATTTTCATCAAAATTGTAATTGCTGAGATCATCGTATGGACAGCTCTAAAATGTAAATAATATTATTCAAAATTATGAAACAATCCTGCAGTAAGTCTCTGAAATAAATAGCTTACGGAAGTTTCCTCGTTATCTGGAAATAGGAAGTAAATGATTGTCACAAGATTTTCGTCTGATATCGGTCCATCTATATTTCTACCATGTTGCTTTCTTGCTCTTCTGCTTACAACGTTGGAGATTGTCGGAATTCTAGATTCAGTCAAGATGTTAAATGCAGAACTTATTGTCGATTCCTCACTGTCATACCTGGCCGATTCGCCCAAAACATCTATTAATGACTTATTTTCACGAGTTAACTGCATAAAATTTGTAAGATAGTCTCCGAGCAAGCAAAGTGGCGATTCAGTGCTTTTTACTAAGAGAGACCATTGTGGTGCTGAAAGAGGCTTCAAGTTACTGCCGCTATCACAGTCCACTATACTGTGTTCGGATAACTGAGGCCAGGTTACGAACAAGTGGAATTCTCTGCAAATAAAAGGTAACTTATATTTCAAACCTTACAAATTAAAAAATCAAATAATATTTTAATTCAGATAAAATTCTTACCCTGTAGGATCAAAGCTTGCGCCAAATGGAAGTTTGCCTAATTTAGTAACACCAAGCGTTTCTCCTTGCAGGAAATCAAAATCGGGAGGTTCCTGAGTCCATGCACTGTTAATCCAATCCTTAAGGACATACGAATATCTTATAGAAACAGTTGCTGGCTCCACTCTAAATAGGCCTCGTTCACTGATTTTTTCTCTGAATATGGAGGATAACCCTGTGAAAAAGTATGATATCAATAAACAAATTCTGCTTTGTTGTTTTCTTTAAACTTCTGTAAATGAAATCTGAATTATTACCATTTAAATATCTATAGTCGTTCGATATTTTTCTTAAATGGATCATATTAAAATGAACTTTAGAACCATTTCCTATACCAACGCCAAGATAAAATTGCTGCCATAGTTCCAGAACCTGGACGAAAATGGGAACTTCACTGCAAAAGTATTAATGTAAATTTAATTAAGAAATTGAGGTAAATTACATGATACGTTACGATTTTTCAAGAATAATTACCAGTTCGCGTTGCCTGCTGCAATGGTAAGGGAACTAAGCAATATTTTGATTTTCGTTTCATTTTGTACCGGACTTTGATTAGACGGAACTAACACAAGAAATTCTCTAATCCCATAAAATCGAGCTATTTCAATATGATTTCCATTCACCTGAGAAAAATCATTTGAGAAATTCATAATATCTTTTTGACACTGAGTAAAAGCATCTTTGGGCTCTTTCTCAGGATCTGTGATGGAATCAATATTGTTCTTCTCTAATTTGTAATGTTTGAGCGTGAATTTCACTTCTGAAAAAGATAATTTAATATTATTCGCCTTATATATAGTACAGTCAACAAAGTGAATTAATAAAGAAGCATTAATATATTTAAATAAGGTCAAAAATGGGTAAACTTAAAGATGCCATAATTGCATATGCAAAACAACCATATTAACTAACCTGCGAAGTTCAAAGTCTCCGAAGTTTCTTGCCAAGACAAATTAACGAAATCACCTTTTTCCAAAGTAGGACCAATGGGTGAATGAGGGAGCTTCCACTCATGCATAATTTCTTCTATTCGGGCAATAAACACTTCCCATTCTGTGGCAGTTGTAAAATCGTGGTGGTGAATGTTCTCAGCAATTTCTTCATTATTCATTTTCACAAATCTTGATTAACCTTATGTTTGGAAAGGAATTTAATTATGAGTTGCCATACACTTTTGGGATTTTGTAACAGATTGGTTTGGAGACACTGTCACAGCATTTTAAAGCAATTAATTTAAATCTGTTTGTTGAATCTGAATCCGTCTGAATCAGCTGTTTGGTTGTTTGGTACCAGAGATTATCATTATGTTGGTACCAAAATTCGAATAGAATGAGAACCATTACATAAATTAGAAAATGTGTTGAGAATGAGAACCTCCGTTCGGCACAGAAACTTGATAATACGCATGCATCAGGAAATTGACCTTATTGGTCATATTTCCCCAAGAATTTTTAAATTCTGATAATATAATATTATATAACATTTTTAATTTAAAAATGTTATCATATTTTTTTAAATGAAATTATAATTACTAATCGAATTAGTCTATTTAATTATTAAAATACAATTATATAATTAATATAAAAGATATATCTTTGGTAATATTTATAACATTTTTAGCATTTCAAAAATTCCCAGAAAATATGACCAATGAGATGCAATTTCCTAACGCATGCGCATTACCATACAGCAGTCGGATAGTCGCGCATGGTCGCCACTGATATATATAATACTATATATCATATATATTATATATATCAGTGATGGTCGCTATTCGCTAATGCCTAATGCTAATACCGCTAATACCAATGCGCAGAGGTCTCAGATATTCGGATTTTTGGTTAGGTACTTTAGGTTATGTGATGAACAATTTGTAATAAGTAAAAAGATAAAATAGTGCTTTATGTATTGAATTATTGAAAAAGTTAGTTTACTTATTTTCTAAGAACAATTGTATATAAATAATAAACAGAATGGCTACAAACATCCCAAAACAAGGCCGGGAATTAGCTTTCCAAATGCTGAGATCTCTTCCTAGAATTTGCATAGGAAATCTTCGAAATCATCCTGGAGCAGTAAAAAAGGTATGATATTAATATTATATTATATAATTACTATATATAATTATTATTTCGTCTATGAAATTACAGAATTAAAAAAAAATTAATTATAACTAATTAAGTTATTTGACTTGAATTCAAGAATCAAAGAGGTAGAGCGCAACATGGAGGAGATAAACATGGTGCAGGAAACAAAGGTTCCCTGGCTCGACAAAATTACATGCGACCTGGATACGAAACTGGAAATAATCCATTTTACATGAGATTTGGAAAAGAGCCGTATTACAAAGGACATCAGTAAGTAATGTTTACTATTGTATTCGTGAATTAATTCAATCTTATTTTGAAATACTACTTACTAAAAATGCTTCAAATAATTTCATTTGTGAATGATTACAGTTTGAGGAGAGAATATCCACCAATAACATTGTCAAATCTGCAAAAGATGATTGATACGAACAGATTAGATCCATCTAAACCCATTGACCTTACAGCCGTAATGAACACGGGTCTCTACAAACTGTATCCTGAAATGAGACAAGCAGGAATACATCTCACAGATGAGGTAAGGGAAAATTAATTATTCTATTTTAAAAATTGTATTGGAATAACTATTAAATACTACTTTTTGCAAGGGTATGAATGTATTCAATGCAAAAATAAACATCGAAGTACAGTGGGCCAGTGAGCCTGTAATAGCTGCTATTGAAAAAAACGGAGGAACCATAACAACTGCTTTCTATGACCTCAACAGTTTGCAATGTATGGTTGAAGTAGAAAAATTCTTCCAGAGAGGTATGTTAACCAAAAGAAATTTTATAAA
>JAUESI010000038.1:5179695-5191799 GCA_032275145.1 Synergus laeviventris | reverse complement strand
ATTAATTTAAAAACATCTTTGATATATTAAAGTTTGGGGAACTACTACGTCTTTGTACTTCCCTGAATTAAACTTTGAACAAATAGAAATCGACATTTGTCTGATTAAAAAAAAAAAAGGTTTTATTGAATTGCACCAGTTTAAAAATTAAACTTTGAAATCTAATTAATTAATTCTTTGATTATTCATATGTAATTTTTATTGTATCCATATTTTTAGAAATTATCGACTAACCCGAAGTTATTTGCAAACCACGCTTCATCAATCGAATTTCAGAGTATATCGATCCTAAAACCAATTCGATAGTGGCGCACTTCTCGCTTCTCTGTCTGTCAAATGTACAATGGCAGCAACGGTTATTGACACAATGTTGCGAAGTAATGGATTTCAGATGAAAAAGAAAGAAGACACAGAAAATAAAGACAATTTATGGTAACGTGTGAAAATCACTTTAAACTTTCCTTTATTCGTGTATTTCAGTTAACTTATTTTCCGCAGCTTGTCGTACATTGTACTATGATCTCATGTGTCACACAATCACTGAAAAAAGTGTCACGATGCCTTAATTTATGATTTTTGCATTTATTTGCAGGTCCTCTATTTTAGCAGAAGTACAAAATAGTGGCAACAACAAGTTACCATCTAATAAAAATGTCATTGTTTTAGGTAAGTCACCGCTTTTGGCACAACCTTTTTACCTTTTAGTAACTTACTCCTTTATTTGGCATTGAGTAGGTGGTATGTCCTTTGCATACGTTATGAGAATAAATGAGACGTGTTCTTTATTGCGTGAGGGAAGTAAGACATAAGTTGAAATTGCAAAAATTATAGGTTATGTTACCAATGTAGCATTCATGCTATCGCGCTTTTCTTTCTTTTCATTTTTCTCTTACAAATCTATATTTTATATTTATGATATATACATATATACATATTGCTCAGAGAGTTCACTGTACTAAAATACCAGCAAATGAAACTGGTATTTTTTACCATATATTCAAAAGCGGAAATCCGTATTTAATCTCGGAGTTTAACTGCTCGTATTTCGCCAGACATGTCTGGTGACGTATCATGTGCTTTTTTAATTAATCGTTTATGAATATTGTTTGGTTCTTAGTTTTTTAAACGATTTTTATATAGGAATATTCAGACTGAGGAGTTAAATTGAGATCTTATTAGTGAAAAGGCTAAAATTTGAATAAAATTGTAAATTTTCCATATTTATTAAAAATAAGTATAAATTTCTGACATATTTACAAGACTGAACATAATACATGTTCTATAAATAAATTTTTCTTGAATAGTTTTTAGGTATAAGTAGGACAGGTGATATTTTTATTTATTTATCAAATTTTTGTACATTAAACTTACTTGTTTATCCTTACAATAATTTGCGCAAACCATAAAAATTAACCTTTGAACTCATTACATTCTGAATTTTCTCTATTCTTAACTTTGTTTGATAATGAAATTTTTTAGATAAGATTATAAATTAAATTGATAATTACTCCTATTTTGTAAATTATGTAATCCAACGATCAATAATGTACACTTATTGACGTCACTGCAAAATGCTTTATCAGTTCAGAAAGTTTCCAGAAAAAGGAGCTTTGTTGTAACACTCAATTTCGATAACATTAAAAAATATCGATAACGATACTATGATCAATTCCTCAAAATAAAATTTATTATCTACTTTTAATCTAGGTAAATAAATTTTTAAGGAACTAGATTCCAAGCCTTTTTTCCATCACCTTCACCAATCTTCAAAGTCAATTCGTCTACACAAGCCATTCGAATTCTTGCGGCCGTTGCAGGTGAATCGAGTTTAAAACTGCCTTTGATATTCATTTCTTCTCGAGCAGCTTTTATTGCTTCCTTGATGGCAAAGAACGCAGAGCATGCTAGAAAAAGAGGAGGTTCGCCTACAGCCTTTGAAGAATAAACAGCCCTTGGATTAGGAGCTCCCTTTAACAGGGAAACATTAAATTCCTGAGGAATATCTGCAAATCCAGGAATCTTGTAGGCTCCAGGACCTCGACTCATAAGCGTTCCCGTTGGCGAAAACATCAGCTCTTCTAACGTAAATAATCCATACCCTTGGATAAATGCTCCCTCCACCTGACCAATATCAATCGCAGGATTTAAACTCTCTCCTAAATCCATAACAATATCTGTTCTCAAGACCTGATGGTCACCAGTCAGGCAGTCAATTTCCACCTCTGTACAAGAAACTCCATATGTGTAATAATCGAAATTATTACCCGAATTTGTTTCAAAACTGTATCCAATATCGGATGTTTTGTGAAATCCTGTAGCTGACAGACTAATCCTCTCCAAATAGGCAGTTTTTATCCATTCATCCCAAGTTTTTCCCGGATTTTTCTCGATTATAGGTTCTAAACGTTCCATGATTTGCGTGCAGGCTTTTAAAACAGCCATTCCATTTAAATCAGAAGTGAAACTAGCCGCAGAGGGTGATGTATTCGGCACTTTATCTGTCGAAGTCTCAGAAATGTGAATCTTCTTTGCATAGCCTTTAAAAACCCTGCTTGCCACTTGAATCATCTTTGTATGCAGACCCTGTCCCATTTCAACGCCTCCATGTGATATCAAAACAGATCCGTCTTTATAAACATGCACAAGAGCTCCAGCTTGGTTCAGGAATAGAACAGTAAAAGCAATTCCAAACTTTGTAGGTAGAATTGCTATGCCCCTTTTTTTGAATCTGTGTTCTTTATTGTAAAGGCGAATTTCTGCCTGTCGTTTCTCGAAATTGGAAGAGTAAAGGCATTCCTTCCAACATCGATCCAAAGTGCAATACGTGAGACACTGGTTGTAAGGAGTTAGGTCTCCTTCTTTGTATAAATTAAGTTCTGCTATTTGTGCCGGATCTCGACCTAGAAATTCTGCAATTTCCCGAATATAATTTTCAGCTGCAAACATTCCTTGGGGTCCACCGAATCCTCTGAAGGCTGTGTTGCTTGGTAAATTCGTCTTGCACACATAGCCAGTGATTTTCGCATTTGGAATGAAGTACGCATTCTCGCAATGAAACATCGCCCTGTGTAAAACTCCTATAGATAGGTCCAGGGAATATCCCCCATTTGCGTAGATTTCTATCTCAAGCACTTGAATTTTACCTTCTTTGTTAAAGCCTATCTTATATTTGTTCAAAAAAGGGTGACGAGTCCCACTCATCATCATATCTTCATCTCTATCCAACATTGTTCGAACTGGTTTCCGTAATTTATATGCTGCTAAAGCCACGGGAAGGGCAACCACACATACTCTTGATTCCTTTCCTCCAAATCCACCACCCAGTCGTTTGGTACGGACGACTACTTGATTCATTGGCAGCTCCAGGAGTTCAGCAACTGCTGTTTGAACCTCCGTAGGATTTTGCGTTGAACCAATCAATTCCAGTTCGTCTCCTTCCTTTGGCACAGCTATGAAAGCGTTGGTTTCCAAATAGAAGTGTTCCTGGCCTCCTATTCTTGCTTCCCCAGTCAGAATATAATCGACTTTTTGGAAAGCTTTGTCTGGATCTCCTTTAATTATTGTGTTTGGAAAACCTGAGAAGAAAGATTTATTAATAATTGCATCCTCGATGCTGATGATTGGAGGCAGAACTTCATAGTCCACTTTTACCGCCTTCGCAGCCCTCTGGGCAATGAGCTGGTCAACTGCTACGACAGTTCCAATAACTTGTCCTTGACTAGTGACCTTTTTGGAAATAAATATCTCCTCATCGTGGAAAATAGGCCCTGTAATATTGTTAGGAGCATCTTTATGGTCGAAGAAAGTCACCACACCTTCCATTTCTAAAGCCTTCGAAGCGTCGACTTTCAAAATGTTGGCGTGCGCTTGGGTCGAAATAACGAATGCGAGGTAAAGTTCTCCTTGGATTTTTGGAATGTCATCGCAATACACAGCCTCTCCGGTTGCTTGTTTCAACGCACTCTGATGAATTAACGGTCTACCGAGTAAATCTGTTGATTTTTGATCTTTTGGAGTTAGTTGATAGTACTGAGAACTGCAAGGCATCTTGTAGTGGAAGCATTCTGGTATCGATTCCCACTCTTTTGGAATTTGTAGATCTGAATCTGTACCCATTTCTGGATCCTTTTCTAGAAGTTTCATCACGTGGATAAATCCCTTGAAAAACAAACTCAAAGTAAGAGAACGACGATAGAGAATCATTCCGCCAGGAGCGTCTCCCGACAAGGGAAATTCTTCTACGATATTGTCGTACACCATCTCCAACATTTTAGTGTTCCATTTTTTTCCAATCATGACTTGGCAAGTTTTTCTTGCCAGTACTGTGGTTGGCGAAACTCCTCCGTATGCAATGTGAGCTTCTTTTACGCAAAGGTTGGGTTCAAGAAAGACATTCAAGGCCATATTGACTATCGCAATGTCATCGTCACGTCTTTTGGCTTGTTTGTAAGCAACGAAGTACTGATTTTTTAGAGAAAAGGGAATGCTAATCGACACTAGAATTTCATCAGGGGCAACAATATTTTTGCGATAACCCACGAAGAAAGTGTGATCCATCGGCACGGTTCTGTACCCAGAGTTCAAGCTGCACAGATTCAATTTAATTCCCGCTGCCATGAAAACTGGATTCAAATCTGATATAGGACTTCCTGTCATTATATTTCCTCCCACTGCTGCTACATTTCGAATTTGTTTTCCAGCGAACCAATGCAGCATACCAACAATCGAAGAAAATATTCTAGTTCTGAATTCTGGTTTAGTTTTTATCTGTTCTTTTAATTTCTCCTCCATTTCCACTAAAGTCACACTTGCTCCTACTTGCATATAATCCTCAGTTTCTATCACTTCACACATTTCTTTCACCCTCGTTGGTTGAATCAACACTGGGTATAAAATATTTCTAAACTTCATTTCGACTCCTACTTCCGTATTGCCGACGATGATTTTTGCATTAGGGAATGACTTTTTCAGAGTCAAAATTTCTTTCAAATTATTTGGTCTGTACCAGGTAATGTCCTTTCCTCTGAGAATCAGATATTCTTCGTCAAGCTTCGGTGAGATTTGCAACTTTGGTGGAAAGATGGGTTCCTGTGTTTCATCGAAGGGACGAAAGCTCTTTGAATCGAAGAGTTCGTTTGGCTCGGACGTGAAAGCTTTCTTGCAACAATTATCCCCCATTGAGCAACTTTTCTCTTGATTGCAGTTCCCGTTTTTTTCTGGGTAACGCTGCATTTGCTCCCACTCTTCAGTGAAAGTTTTGTATCCCTCGATAATAGGTCTGTAACCAGTGCACCTGCATAAATTACCTTGGAATGCAATCTCTAAATTCTCCATCCGAGGTTTTGGCATTGTTCTTAATAAAGCGTACATGGACATTACAATTCCTGGGGTGCAAAATCCACATTGTGAACCATGAGATTTTGCAATTCGTTCCTGAACTGGGTGAAGTCTTGTTTTTGTGCTTCCTATTCCTTCGACGGTTGTAACTGCCAATCCATGAACACCACAAACTGGGGTTAAACATGCGTTTGCTGAATAGTGAACTGGTTTTCCTTTTGAGTGATCGAATCTTGAAATCATGACAGTACAGGCCCCACAGCCACCTTCCGCACATCCTAATTTTGTACCACATAATCCAAGTTTGTTGCGAAGATAGTAGAGCAAAGTCCATTGTGGCTCCACTGAAGATTCTCTTACTTCGACTCCATTCACGTAAAACACGAGAGTGCTGCTAATGTTTGGAAAATTTGATTCGTCCGAAACTGATAATTCCATTCCATTTTCATGAACACCATTCGAATTTCCATTTTCTCCTTTTTTATTTCGAGGCCTTTTTAAGGGATTTTCCATAATAAATTTCAATTGTGATGAATCAGTCTCAAGAAGTATGAAATCTGGATCCTGAAAACAAAAATGTATTTTTATTTAGTTTAGTTGAGCAATTTTAGAAAAATTAATTGTTGATTGGTCGCTTAAAATCGGTTTTTATTTTATTTATAGTTTTTTTTTGTTTATTTATACTATTTGGTACTGTTTCCACTCACAGTTTAATGATCGATGCTAATTAAATCACTTATTTCTCGAACATCGAATCAAATTTTTCAAAAGACTAGAGTAAGATTGCTGACTTTCCTTTGAAATATACAATTTTGGCTCTCAATAAACATGTTTTTAAGAGTGAAGTTACACAACAATTGAGTGATATCTCGCGGCTAGAGACAAGTAAATCGATGGACTCTTCTGCTTCTCTGACAAGAACTAAATGAAACAAGTGGCTTACATTTTCACTTGAGCAACAAGCAAGATAAAATGTCATTGGCGTAAGCTAGATTACTGGAGTTCACAAAAACTTTTTTTTGAAGGAAAAGTTTCCTTTACTATTCCTAAGAAAAAGTTTTGAATGTATTAGAAATTGTATTTGTAATCATTAGGAGAATAAATGCAGGGATTAAAATCATTTTTCAATCAGTAATAAATGGATTTATTTCTAAAGTAAATAAATGGACATTATAAGTTGATCTTAATTATTGAAATTGAGAATAGCAATTTATTTCCATATTGCAAGACTTGCGCAAATAAAGGTCATGCAAAAGAAGAATCTGGAATGATTTCATATCCGATTTTCCTAATACCCCACGTCGAACTCTTTTTAGTTAATTGCTATCAATTAAAACTTATCAGCATGATAAGATATAGATTTTTTTCGTCAATAAAATTTCTGAAGTGTTGATTTTTTTGTATTTGAATATTTTTACTTTGATATCCACGAACATATCAAAGTATTGAAATTTTTAATTTAATAAGAGGATTAAATTAAGTTAGTATTGGAGTTTAGAGAAAATTTTGAATAGCTCAGTCATATCTATTCTATTCTTCTATTTTTATATCCTATTATTTAGAAGTTCCTAGATTTACAAAGGCGAATAATGGAATATAAAATATGAAATTAAATCAGGTTACAAGATAAATATTCATGCTATGAAGTTTAAATATCCAGCTTCTCATTTCTGAACTATTTGCGGTGAATGAATTACGACATAGTCAATGAGACTGAAAAGTTGTTTGTCCACAATTATGACTTGTAGAATTTCATAGTATTACTCTTGTTTCATACAATAAAAATAGTAAGTATTTAAGATTTAAATCCAAAAAATTTAATTGTACATTCATTTATTTTACAAATATATGCTTTTATTACTGAAATTAAACTAGATTTTCTAAAACCTTTCCTTAGAAGTCACAGAATGATAAATTTGTGTTACGATCAAAGAGTCAAAAATGCCTTTAGAGAATTAAAATAAAACGCATATGTTTTGAGGTTTGTTTACTAATAATTTAAAAATACATGTATACACAGGTGATAATGAAAGCGGAAAAACTACTCTTATTGCGAAGCTTCAAGGAGTTGAAGATCCGAAGAAAGGTTCAGGCTTGGAATTTGCATATATTGACGTTCGAGATGATTACAGAGATGGTAAGCTACTAAAGAATAAACATAATTTAAAGTGCCTAAATTTTCTATAAAAATATTGTTGTTTTTCATTTAGATCAAACTCGACTCTCTGTTTGGGTATTGGACGGAGATCCAGGCCACGCAAATCTCTTGAGGTTTGCTTTAAATGCAGAACGATTTTCAAATACTCTTGTAATGTTGGTCGCTGCCATGACGACTCCGTGGGCTATTCTAGATCAACTACAAGCTTGGGCTGAATTATTAGGGGATAACGTTGATAAGCTTAATCTGGATAATGATGTCTGGCAACATTGCAGGCAACAAAGTAAATATTAAAGATTCAGGCATATGTATTATGATTTATGATAGATATTTAATAACAGGTTTTAATCAACAGGTTTTACTTCAGTCTTATATCACAGATATTTACTTAGTTAGGATATTTATTTACTTACAGACGTGAAAAAGTGGCAAGAATACGCTGAACCAGGCGACGAACTAGACCCAGGTAGCCCACTGAGACGTACAAGTCGAAATTTAGATGAAGAAGGGACGGAAAACTTACCGTTACCTGAGGGAGTACTCACAACCAATTTGGGATTGGACATTGTTGTCGTCATCACCAAGACAGATTATATGTCCACTCTTGAAAAGGAGCATGATTACAAGTAAATATTAGCAGATTTTTAATTAAAAAAAACTATTTTTATTTTAGTAATAGTCATTTTTAATAGTTTAGTTCAAATAAAGTAGGTTTCTTTTTGATCATATACTGCCCACCAAACTACAAAATAATGTAGGTAAGTGATATTGTCGATTCGGTCGAGTCTCGCCTAGCTCTGTAGGTTTGAATCGAACGTATCGACAATTCCACTTACCTGACTTTTTAGTTTGGACGGCAGTATTGACTATGTGCGCCAGTCCTATCCGACTCCCATGAACATAAGAATATACCTTGCTTCCTTAGTGATTATAGTTTCTATGTACAAAATTTTCTCACCAGGTCGGAGATCGGTGCTGCATTCAGCATGCTCTAAAAATACATTACACTAATGGGAAAATATTAGAAAATTCAAAATATTTAATTTTTTGTACGAAATGATCAAATTTTCCTAAAATGATTGTAGGATATATAAAATACACATTGTCCGTCAGTCAAGTAATATGAAATAGAAAAATAATACATTAAATTAAGTAAAATATATACAGTGGATAACGTAGTTAGAATTTTTTGATACCTATAACAAATATTTTTTATCTTATCCTATAATATTAAAAATATCTTTAAAAAAATATAAAAATAACTTAGCTGCTAAACAGAATTATTTTTTAGTTTTTTTTATTATTCTTCCGAACTTTATAGGAATGAAATAACAAATATTTTGTTAACCTTTGTGTGTTTGTTATAAAAAAGAAACACATGTAAAAGAGAAAATATAAGTTTAAGAAAATGTAATAAAAATTATGCGACACTCAACTAAATTTTAATAAGAAACTATCAAGTTTATTTTATAATTAATAACTTATCATTTTTGTTACATTTTCAAATTTTGATTCAACTCTATATTTTGCCTTTTACATGTTTTTCTTTTTTATAACAAACACACAAAGTTTATAAATAAAATATTTGTAACTTCATTCCTATAAAGTTCGGAAGAATAATACAATAAAATGGAAAATAATTCTGTTTATAAGCTAATCTTTTTTTATATATTTTTTAAATATATTTTTAACATTATAGGATAACATAACAAATATTTTTGATGGGTATCAAGAAATTCTTACTGCGTTATCCACTGTATATATTTTACCTATTTTCATTTGTTATTTTATTCATTTATTTTAGTTTATTCATGTCTATATTTCATAGTATTTCATTGAAGGATAATGTGTATTTTATATCCTGCACTCGTTTTAGAAAGATTTTACGACCTCATTTTGTGAAAAAACTATTTTGAATTTTCTAATATTTTCCCATTACTGGTGAGAACATTTCGCACATAGAAATTATAATCACTAAGGAACGCCATTTTTTTTTTTAGTCGGATAAGGCTGACCTTATAGAAGAAATGTTTGATTTTTTTTTAAAGCTCTGATACAATGAAAACTAAAACTGTTTCTGTAAAAGACGCACAAAATGAATTCGAAATATAATTAAAAAATTTCAGTTTCATGAGTGCAGAAATATTTAAATTTTCGTTAAAATGGTATAAGGGCTTAAATAAATGAAACAATTTGTAGACGGTTCTAAAGACTCCTCATTATTCAATGAGAGTTTACGTGTGCTTACGTGAAACTAAAAAGGAAAATTATATAAGGCGATAATATACAATGCCGTACGACAAACAAAGACCACACAGAAGTCATATCACGATATTTAATAAACAAAACTTGCTTAGTCGACTAACGCCTTTAATTCTTGGTATATTAATCAGATCTTCATACGAAATCTAAATATTAAATTTTACTTTTTGTTCCGAATTAGAATATTTCCAACACTCTCACCCAGAAAGTGAATTTATATATAAATTATATATATTGTTGGTATATAACTAAACAAGAAGGACTATATAGATAAGTGAATGAATATGAAAATCGCAGATGACTGATTAATGTAATCCTATAGCAAATCGCATTTTCATCAGTCTCGAAGCAGTTACCGCCTTTGTACAAATATCTGCCAGTTGATTACCTGTAGATAAATATTTAAGAGATATATAATCTTTTTGTATTAGATCCCTAGTGAAGTGTTACTGAATGTCTGTGACGGTCTGAATAAAGGTCACCGTATTTGTATTTAAGTCTGTCACAGATCCGTAGATCAGGACAGGTTCTTTATTTTGGTGATACACAAGTTGAAGCTGTAGTAGTCAAACAAGGAATGAATCTCAGGCCCGAACCATGTAGGGTCTACCCTCGAACGTGCATACGTGCATACATCTGGTTCCTTATCTAAGAGAGAGTAGGGGGAGATTAGAACTATTCTTAGACTAGGAAACGATACTGACTTTTGAAAGAGTTTCTATAAGAAAATACCTAACTTATGCATTTCTGCTTTACACCTCCCTTGTTAGAGTGAATCTCTCCTGGAATTCATTAGGATTACATGTTATCTTCTTATCAATTTAATTGGCTTTAACATCTAGCTTACTCTGTAAATTGATTGATGAAACTAATGGAGCGCTCGCCGGTACGTAGGTGACCATGTGTGGTGTCATTTCATTATTTATCTGATAGTTGTACAACAAAAATTAATACGACGCATTAGATCAAAAAGTCCGGATTTATAAAAGGTAAATAATAAGATAAGGGATAGTGAAATGTATCCTAAATATAATAGGATGCTTATCGCCTTTTCTTTCCAAGAATGAGATGACCGAATACTTTATAGTTTATCTAAAACATATTCTATTTAATTTAATGATTTTCCAGTAGATTTTAAATCTTGATAATTTCTTTGACCTTTCCAAGGTAAACATTCGATTCTAACTAGATCTAGATCGGAGTCTGAAAAAGGAATTGCAACTTTTTTTCGATGTGAAAAATTCTGTGTCTTGGATTTTGATTTGTTTAGTTTTACAACAGTGTAATCCGTGTATTACACAATTATCTAGAGCTTTAATCAACGTCACTTTACTGATTGACCTCTCATAATTTTAACTGTCGCAGCTAATTTTTACCATCTCCTCCTTATTGGGTATCATTATTACACCTTGCTCATTATGAAGAATATTAAACACCATTAGATCAATTATAATTAAATTAAACTGAAAAATCTTATTGCCTAAAGTCCTAACGCTGTTTTTAAGTAACTTTGTTTCGCAAGATTTGGTTTCCGCTAGCACATAGCTAGCGTTTTTTCTTTTACAAATTTTAATAGTTCCTAATAGTTTACAACTATTGAGATCGCTTTCAGATGTCGGCATATAATGTTCTTTGGTCGTTGATCATTGCGTAGTTTTCATTCGAAATTACTGCTATAAAATTATTCTCTCTTCGTATTGGTATCGGAATTAAGTGATGTATTATGTAAATTTCTTTTTTCATGATCAGTATTTTAACTGAGTAAATTAATTTACTATTCATTAATAAAACATTTATCTCCGCAATGTCGATTAAGTATTGATAGTTTTCCTCGATTAATTGAATACTCTGCTTTTCGTTCTTCTCTTATTCAAAAATTGCTTAAATCCTTCTATTAGATAAATTTACTCAGAGATAGAATTTGAGGATGAATAATTCCGTGTTTCCCATCAATAATTCCGTTGATTAATAATGATATGTCCTCGCTATAAATAGCCATTGCTATATTTACTGTGTTTTCATTGCTTTTATTCGCTAGTTTATTATACTTATCTATGATATATCTATTTTTCACAAACAAGGAGTCTACATCGTCTGCCGTTGAATTTAATATGGTTCTGATTACGTTGGTTTGAGAGACATTTTTAAAATCATATTTTCGGCATATTACTAATCCAGTTCGTGGTTTATATAATTTAAATCACTGTCCGATCATCCCGATCATCCCAACTAACCCCTATCATTGATAACCCATACCTCTTTAAATACCAAAAAACCAAATTCGAAAAAACAACCCCTATCATTGATAACCCATACCTCAATGTTTAGAAATTATTTTTTGACAAAA
>JAUESI010000038.1:5161294-5173723 GCA_032275145.1 Synergus laeviventris | reverse complement strand
AATTTCCGAGAATTTCATTTTTTATTTTCAAATATGTGTTAATCAATCCCTCAACGTATAAATAGAGTATTTATTCCCATTTCCCTGTATAAATTTTCTGGCTTTGATACCCAATCCTCTCCAACCCAATTTACTGGAAAATTAAATTAAAAAAATAAGATTAAATTTAAATAAAATTATTTTTCTAATTTTTTAAAATTTGAATTTCGCGGCAAACGTCATAAGTTGCGCTCGGGTACCTTGTCAATACAAGCCTAATTTTATACTAAACGTTGACACGTAGCAAAAGTTGTAAGTCGTAGCATAAATACATTATAATTATAATTCAATAAATATTTATTTACGAGTTAATAGGTCGAATATATTTGTCTAAAATCACTTCTCTCAGATGTAAGAATATCATAAATATTTCATATTTTTGAAAAATTAAAAATAATGAATTCAGATACAGTGCTATCATATATTTAGGTTTATTTCTTATCTTATTTACAAGATCCAATATATGTATATAAGCAAAATATAATGCACACTGTTGCCAGTTATGAGTTGGAAGGAATATAAGCGGAGGTGATCGGCTGGAAGTTTGATAGGAGTTCTAATTCGAAAACTCGAGTTTTAAGCAAGGAATTCAAATGTAATTGGGAATAATTAGACGAGACCTTTAAATCTAATATCACTTCCGAAATAAATTGCACTGCACAAAGTGAAACTGTGTGCCTCTAAGAAGAGTATAAATTCTCGCGTCATTTATAAGCTATGCAATTGAAATTGAGAATCAACTCTAAATAATGCCTCTCACGTTCGTTTATTTCGACAAAAAGTTGGCTATACATACGTACAGTGAATAATATTATACAACAATTTCTTGAATAGTCATTTTTTACATAATTTTTAATGTATATCGTTAACCATCCCGGTTTATAAATCATATTTTCGATGCCTTGTCTTTTTTTATGGTGTCCGCGCAAGTATCTAAAGCTTTAAGGATTGTGAAGTAAAGTATAAAAAACTTCAAACGTCGGTGAGCGATTATTTTTATGATTACCATCGCAAAATCTTAATACTATATAACTATATAAATTTGAAACATAATATCTGGGAACGCTGTATTAGACACTTACAGCTATTCTCACTGGTTTTGGATATGCGAGTTTTCACTTCAGTCTCGAGGGAGTTATTAATAAAATGGAAGAACGTCAAAAAAAGATACGAAAGGTGGAATCGTTGATTCACGAATATTTACACTTTAAGTTACAGCTGGGACTAAGTGGAAAATATAAAAGAGTCGCAGTTACGCAAAAGTAAGATAAAAAAATATCGAAAGTAGTGAACGCACTAGAAAAATTAAATTTCTAATCTATAGTCTATGTCATTGAAAATATACATTTGAAACATTTATAGAGCACTTTGGCAACAGAAACGTGTAAATAACGAGTAAACATAAAAATATCCTAAAAATTGCACAAACAAAAGATGTGCTAACAAAAGATGTATGTAATATATAATTTGTAGACATGTGTAGTATTTGTAAACAATTGCAGTGAGAATGGCTGTCTGCTACTTTGCGACTACTGTCTTCAAATAAGAATTGTGCGTTTTGTCAAAGATTTGAAACACAAACCTTTTTTCGTTGTATCGAAAAATTGATATTAAAGAGCAGGGATTTTGAAGGTTTAATTTATGAATTTCCTCCGACAAAAACACGATGCTTACATTGTCAAATTTTTTTAGTAAAAAATTATTCTATGTGAATCGCTCTTCATAGAATTCATTTAAACAGACTTATAAAACAGACGTTGAAAAATGATGTATTCCAGTTTCAAATTTAAGTTAAATATTATTTTAAAAAGCAAAGAGCGACCCATAATTAAGGTTTATATCAGCATTCTTAATTGCGATTTATCGACATTATTATTGCGGCATTTTTGAAAGATTATGCGTATCTTAAAATATCAACTTTTTCTTTAGTTTAAGACTTGAAGACGTGGTCAGTGGAACGTTTATTTAAATGAGAAAATACTTTGCACTCTAGTAAAAGTTATGCTTTCTCTCATTCGTCAATTGTCGCTGTATATGCAACACAACAACAAGTTGTATTTAAAAAATATTTTGCTGCTCTAGCACTCATTGGCAATTTTACTATTTGCATTGAAAAGCAGGAAACCAGTTTTGAAATAAGAGTTCAGTATAATAAATGCAATGTTTCCAAAAAGTGGTATTCTATGTAAGAATTTGAAAATGCTGAATATCGACACCCGAAATAAATTGGGGTTGAGTTTATATTCAAATGAACTTGACTGGAAGGCTCTGATAAAAGTTTTTCTGAAGAATATTAACTCGAGTAACGGAAGAGGTGTGTTCAGTTTGCTCGATTATTCAATTCCATCACAAATGGCTCTCACTTTCAATATTCTAGTATGTAGCAATTTAACTTAATAATTAAATAACTAATGTACTAATTACAGTGATAAAGAACTAATGATCAATTACAAAGCGAAAAGTGAAGTTCTATATCTTATAACAAAGCAAGACACGCTTCTTCTTTTTTTGTCGAATTGAAAAACCTAACGTAGTCTCACTTAATAAGCTTATTTTTTTTCTTGAAAACGCTAATTCTTTTAAATTTAAGTTTGCCAGTCTTGTTTTTTCAATAAGTTCAGTAGAGTAAGATTCGTTTATCTACGGCTTTGCGACAAATTGGACACTCGGACATGCGGTCACCACACATTTGGCATGTTCCATGTCCACAGAGGAAAATCATGTTCTTTAGACGGTCTAGGCAAACTGGACACATTGTCTAAAACAAAAATATATTAAGTTTATACAAAAATGTATTTATTTTTTTTATAATCTTATAAGACAATAATTTTATCAGAAATTCGTACTTGTTCTTTGATATCTTGAAGCTGTTGTTGCAATTTTTGTATATCACTGTGCGAGGTATCTCGACTTCCGTTGTTCATTAAGATAGTTTCGCCACCATTGGTGTTTGTAGGTACCGATTCTTCTTCCTGGTCAACTTTCACGTCAGTCAGTGCTCCTGCTAGGAAGAAAATGGTTTAAAAAAATGTTAAGTCCATAATAGTACTTCTATATGTATATTTCAATTAAATACAAATTCAGGGTTGCTACAGAGCCTAAAAATCCTGGAAGAGGTATCGACTTAAAAAAAGGCTCTGGAAAACCTGAAAAATGCATGGAATTTAAAATTCTGAATCAGGAAAGACCTGGCAATTAAAGTATTTTTTATTTTTTTACCATGATCTCTCTTTTTGGGATTTGTTTCCTCCTCGACTTCATCCTCGAAGTACAAAGATGCCTCCCCTGAAGAGTCTTTGTCTAAATATTAGGGGATTCAATTTTTTTAATAATATATTATTTTTCATTTTATTATTTCAGGAATTTAATTATTGCTTTTTATTCAAATTTACTTTCATCCTTAGAGTATAAAAATATTTAAAATCTACCTAAAAATAAAACTAGGATTAATTATCTCAAGATACTCCAAGGATCACGTTTTGAAATTTCAGAAATTGGTTTGGAAAGCCTGGAAAAGTCCAGGCATTTTGGAAATTGAATTCTGTAGCAACCCAGAAGTTAAAAATAAAAAATTCTGAATGACAGTCCACCCAAGAAGGCAAAATGCAGAAGCAAACATATATCTGAATGACGGAGTTTCTATTTTTCATTTAAATTGAAAAAGGTAGAATATACATTATTCAACATTGCAATGATATTGAAAGATTCTTATTTTTTACCTGCCGTGGTATTGCACCCTTTCACATATGTGACGTCACCTCCTCCACCACAGCAAACTGATATGGGCACCATATGTTGAATATGAGCACGACACTGGACGCATTTCTTCATTAAGGCAGCACAGGCATCACAGGCACACATGTGACCGCAAGGACGAAATAGGACACCCGCTTTTCGATCCGAACATACGACACATTCTTCTATCTGTAAAAAAGATATATGTTTCGACAATCGTTTGAATGGGCATTTTAATTCCTTGAAAAAATTTCACATTTCATTAAAAGAAAAAAAAACAGACATTAAAAATTTTCAATAGTAAATTATCCTTTGTTCTTAATATTAAACTTACAATTAATGATTAAACACGAATTTTCTAATATTGTTTATTAAGGTATTATTATTTTTCTTTCTAAGTAGTGAAGTGCAAAATTGTAAAATCTTTTAATTACTTTTCCTCTGGACATGACATTCTCTCGGCAGATCAGACACTTTTTGACTCTTGGCGCACATGCGTTGCAGCAGGCGACATGTCCACATGGACCAAAAAGAACTTCTCGCTTTCCATCTGAGCAAACCAGGCATTCTTCAATCGTCGCTGATGAACTTACAAGTTCGATGTCATGGCTGTAACAAAATATTTATAAGTTGGAGAATTAAATCTGTAATCCTAAATTTGTATACTTAATTATAAAAATGAGTTTAATTCTTCCTAATTTTGAATTGAAATATCCATAATGCAAAAGTGATTGAATTACAGATTCACAATTATTTAAATTCACAAGTGTAAATTAAATGAAAAGATATTTTTAAAGTAATTTAATTAGTACAGTATCAAAGTTATAAAGCTGACGAGGCTCTGGACCACCGATTTGAAAAAGTTTCTATTTTTTAGAAAATATCTTGAGAGATTAATTGTGTTACTAACGATTCAGTATCCTTGTAACACGTGGTGAGAGTTTTGCAGAGATTCGGATCTGGACAGAGGTCGAGAGGAGTCTGTCCCTTTTTATTTTTTAGTTCTAGGTCGGCGCCATGGGCTGCAAGGAAGCACGCAATAAAGGAACTGCTTTTCTTATCCTGGCCCTGGGCACCCAAGCCCATTAAAAGCCGACCAACATCCTGGACATCCTGTAGTTGACGTAGCTGTGAAAGGGTGTGATGACGTAGAGCTTCATGGAGGGGAGTGTCACCATCCTTGTCAGCCACGTTCAAATTTGCACCCTCGCGTACCAAGAGCTAAACCAAAATTAAATGAATTATTATATAATTACTTGGTGATGATAATATCATTAGAGTCTCTGAAAACATAATGATTAGAAAAGATAAAGAATGTCTTGAGCCCCTTCAAAATAAAAGTATTTTCATAGATCGCACACATTATTTTAGATAATGACACTCATTACGAAAAGTTATTGTAATTGTGAGCCATCAGCAGTTACGAGCATAAATTGGATGAACCTCAAATTCCTATAATCCTCTCTTTAATCTACATTCTGCTCACTCCACTTAACTCCAATTGGAAGTAGGAATCCAGGTCATTGGATATTATCTAACTTGGCTATCATTTGGTGAATTCTGCACTGAAAAAATGGATATTAAGGATCAATATCTGAAAATTTAACTATACGACAGTTATCCAGATATTAAATAGAACTCCCTCAATTGGAATCAGTGAAAATCTTGAAGAAAGTATTTATAAAGAAAAATTGTATTTTAAAGGATTTAACAATACTTTCGGAGATTTTGAGTAATTTTAAGGAATTTAAAACGATTTTACGAGATTTATTTGAATTTTAGAGATTTTAAGAGATTGAACGAGATTCCATTGGATTTTCAGAAATTTTAAGGGATATAATGAGATTTCACGGAATGTTAAGTAGTTTTAAGTGTTTTAACAATTTTTTACGAGCTGCGAAGTAATGAAATTAAAAAGGATATCAGGAGAGTAATTTTAAGTATTTTTACAGGATTTAAACAAATTTACATGTATTAAATGTGAACGGAATGTATGGACCCGAAAACTTTACCCGAATGTAAAAGGTTTACATTTACACATATTGATCCTTAAGGTCATATATGCTTATCCAATCCATATCTTACCATCATTATTTCCCTACAATGCCATTTCTTCCTTTAATGTGATATCAAGTTGAATAATTCGAAAATTAAGGGGTAACACCACTCTATAAGCAACAGAAATAAGGTCTAAATTTGACAATTTATTTTGTGAGTATAAAAAAGGTAATAGAATTTTTGATATAATGTAAAAAAATTTTTTTTTCATAAACAATTTAATGCTTATTATTCTGGCAAAAAAATCGATTCATTTCTTTTAAAGTAAATTATATCTAAAAAAAATTTGTTAAAAAAAAAGAAACCCTACGCAATATACTATACTATACTTTTTGTTCCAGTTCTTATAATTTACGAAAAAAAACCTTTCGCCCGAGAGGGTGTTTTAACAAAAGATGCTTTTCAAGTTTTTCATTTTTTTGTACTCCCAAACTAAATCGTTAAAGTTAGGCCTTTTTTTGTGCCCCTGGAGTTATTACCCCTTAAAATAAAAGCATTAAGATAAACTAGGGTATGTTTATCTGATCCTAAATATTTACATTCATATAAAAAATCATTTGGAACAATCTTTTTTTATTTTATTAAAAATTTAGGACCAAATAAACATACTTTCCTTAAATAAAAAAATGTTCAATTTGGAGTCAGTGAGAGTTCAGTATGGTTGTTCGTATATAATAGACCATAGGTCGGTAAGACAGGGACCCAATTATCGCCAGGTCACAAATAATATCAGTGTTCTATATTACCGACTGATGGTTACTAGTCGGTTATCGACGTAATGTGGCGCCTAAAACCACGTCGCACTGTTCCACAAGTCTCAAAGCTTCGCAATAATTTTAAAAGTAACGTTGCAGAGAAAAAAATATCGGTATAGTATGGATCGGATAAATAATACATGACCTTAACTATGCAGTTTTCTCAGTGAGCTGAGGATTCAGTAACATAATTAGTCAAGTCTGTCAAGTGGAACGTTAAATGTACCTTAACGATTTGTGTATGTTGTCGCTCCACGGCCAAGTGCAGGGCTGTTTGCAAGTTAACGTTTTGCAAGTCCAAGTCCGCTTTGCCGGCTCGAGCCAATTGTTCTGCAACCTCCACGTGATTGTTAAGAGCTGCCAGGTGAAGAGCCGTGTAACCATCATCCTTCTTCTCATCGACAATCCAGGGTCGAGGAAGCTTTGATAACAAAACCCTCATGGCACTGAAATTAAAGAAACAAATTAATTTTGTTGCAAAATTTTAAAAGTGTTTGCGAAAAAAAAACTTTTTTTTTTTGAAAATTTTTTATTTTTCTTGGTTCTGATGAAATATAGTTTCTACAAAAAACAAAATCTAAAATGTTCTGTTGGAACGTGGTATTATACACCCCAGTAAATGATCTACCACAGTTTCAACCCCCTATGCATCTTAAATTCACCCTAAATCATCCCTTAAAATAAAAAAATTCACAAAAAATATATCCTAAATCATTGAGTCAAAAATTTATTGCTAATAACAATTCTTATCAATGCTAAAAGACACCAAAATTTACCCCCACCTACCCTACTAGCTCATTTGGCACTCATACCATATTAAACAAAAACTTGTTGCTTTAGGGGATCACGTGGGGATATGTTCCAAGTGAGCTGAAGGGATGAGACTTTTTAGGATGAACTTTAGCATTGAGAAGACTTACCATCAGCAATAAAATTTTAACCCTATCAATTAGGTAATTTTGCGTGAATTTTTTAGGATAACATGGGGTGAGCTTCAAATGAAATGAAGTGATGAAAGTTTTTAGGGTGCCTTTTACCATTGAAAATACTTATTATCAACAATAAAATTTTGGTGAATTATTTTTATCTAAGGGATGAAGTGGGGTAAGTTCCGAATCATGCGAAGGGGTTGAAACTTTGGTAGGTCATTTATTTGGTTGTATAGAACTACTTTCCACCAGAAAATTTTGTATCTTGTATGTTGTAGAAAAAAAAAAAACAATCTTCGAGATACCCCTTATCATCCCTGAAATCTTGAGTCGCAGAAAAAAAGATGTACTAAATGGGTATCGGTAAAAATTTAATAAAAATTCAAAGTGTACACTTGAACCAGAACCAAATGCGGAAATAAAAGTGAGGTCTAGCAATGTTTTATTAAAATTAAATTAATTCAATTTCCCATGGAAAAATAATAAGAATAAAATTCCATTTAAATCACGTAATTCTGGCCTGTTTTTTTTCTCATTTATCATAAGCGAATGTTTGATTTAATTATAAACTCCGATTTTCAATTAAAAAGTTGATTGAATTTTCAATACCAATTCCTTTAGTAAAATAATATAAATGACAAACCCGGAAGTACATAGCCGTTCTCGAGTTATTTATGATAATTTATTACTTCAAATTCGTCTGTTTCCCCTTTTCTCTATTTGCTCACGATTCATAAATTTTTGACAACGAGATTTAAAGCTGAACAATTTATAGCGGGTGTATTTATGCCTGAGGAAGTACATCACATTTAAAATATTCGCATTTTCCGGTTTGAGTTAAGAGAAATCGTTTTGTAGTGAATCAAGCTATATGGAAATGGTCAATGTGAGGACGAGTTAGTTTTAGAGAAATCAAAATAATACCCAAAGTTATAGATTTTTGATTTCCAAATGATGATAATACTAATAATCGCTATTTCATAAAAATAACAAAAAGTTGATTTTCTGACAAAAATTGGTAGATGACAGGAACCTTCTGAAATTGAAAGTTTTGCCTATTTTCACTCAGCAAACACGAATAGTCTCTTGTTAATTATGCGTCAGCATTGTGGCATCCTGTGATAAAAATAAATAAGAATCACATCCGGTTAGTTCATGAAACTGAAATTGTTTGATGTCAATTTAGGGAACTAAAAAGTAAAGAATTCTGCCTTAAGAGTTGACGAATTATAATATATATATATATATAAATTAAATCTTAAGTTTCGATTAATTCTGAGTAAATTTTATTTTAATTTGTTAAAAAATCACGTGACCCCCTTGACCCTCGCTTTAAGATTCTGATTCAATGATTTAATATTAGTATTAATATTAATATTAGTAGAAACCATACAATTCGTTGTTATCTTCTCCTAATGTGACAATATTGATGGTATTTTTTAAATCACTTGAAAACTTTTAAATTCTTTTCAAATTCCTGGAAATTTCTTAATATTACTTAAAATATCTCTTGACATTATTTCAAATTACTGAAAATGTATTTCAATTCTTTGGAAGTTTGAACACTTTTGAAATCCCTTGAAATTCCATAAACTTAAATAAAACCATTTAAAATCCCGGGCAACGTGGATAAATTTCGGCTAGTAGGCATGTAGTAATTTTTTTTAGAAAAAGAGAACAAGAAAATAAATTGAAAAAATATACATGAAATAATTGCATAAGAGCATTAAATGCCTATTTATTTTTCCATCTCAAAGCGAAATATTTGTTCCGCTTCACCGAATTCGGTCTTTTATGTCGAGGAGGGTGTAAAACTGTAAATACTAGAAGCAGAGCTTGGGCTTTTAAAATAGCAATAATTATTGTGGACATCTGTTTTGAAGGGATAAGTGTCAGGGGTAGAGGGGGAAAGGGGCGGGTCAGGGCGAAGACTTTCATTGAATCTTTAGTGCAGGCCTGTAGGGGATGCAGTTGAAATACCATGAAACGCATATAAACCCACACACACAGAGCTATATCTGCTTTAGAGAATATATAAAGTGTGAATATGTATATGTGATGCTGTGGGAGATGACATGATAGGAAGAGGAGGACACGTGTCGCTGCTCTGTATGTAATGCAGTGACATGTGCACGCACAGCCAGAGGTATTTGGAACTTAGTTCACTGGTGCCTAAGGAGGTAAGAGAAAAACTGCTGATGGCCTCGTGGGAGAGAAAGAGAATTACATTTTCAGAAACTCATAAATACAAGTTCATAAATAAATGGAAATGGAATGCATTCAGGACGATATTTGTAACTTTGCTAAAAACTTCTTCGCCAAAATAAATCAGCTTTCAAATGAATTTCTTATCTTAAAAAAGTTTTAAAAACTTCTGAAATCATTCAATAAAAATGCCAGACAAACTTAAAGAATCCTTCAAATTCAATCAAATATTTTAAGCCATAAAAATCTCCTGAAATTTTTAGAAATTTCTTTAAATTTCTTCAAATTTTACGATAATCAAATTTCCATAAAATACTTCCAAGTTTTACAAAATCATTTGAAAGTCTTAAAAATCTTTTGACATTTTAAATCTTTTCAAACTCCTAGAAATCTTTTGAAATCTCTTAAAATTCTACGAAAACTTTTGAAATTACTTAAAATTCGTTAAAATGTCTTTAAATTCTTCCGAATTTCACAACATTCAAAATTTCTTAAAATCAATAGATTATGCAAATTATTTTAAAAATCAGAAGAATGTTTTGAAATCGTTTAAAATGATTAGAAATTTCAAATTTCAGAAAATGTTTTGAAACTTATTAAAATCTGTCCAAGCTTCTCGCAATTCCACAACATTTAAAATCTCAAGAAACCGTTTGGAATCTCTTAAAATGTCACTAAAACCTTCAAAATTGCTTACTCTCTAAACTTGAATTAGTGAAAAATCAGTGAACTTCCACTGATTCAAGTTTAGAGAGTAAAATTCGTCAAAATTTGAAAACATTCAAAATCCTTTAAAATCCTTTAAAATTCTTAGAAAATATTCTTAAAAAATAGTGTAATGAAATGTCTCGAAAATTTCGCATAAATTGTTACTGTAAACATGACTGGCTTTTTAATGACTTGAAGTTGATAAGAATCATTTCAAATCTCATCAAATTCTATGAAATCTTTAAAAATATTACTGAAGCTTTTAAAACATAGAAAAACACCTGAAGTCCCATTCAAATTATTAGAAATCTCTGGAAATTCCATGACATTTCAAATCCTTTAAAGTTTTTAGAAACCCTTTAAAATCCTTAAAATTTCTTGAAAAGTCTTTTGAAATAATCTCTTGAAAATTAACTTTTGGAGAGAAAAGTTAAAATTTTACGAAAACCTTCTAAATCCCTTAAAATTCATAATATCTCTCAAAATTCCCGGAAACTTATTGAAATTCTTTAAAATTCTACGATAAAATTTTAAATCATTACATTTATAATTTCTTAAAATTCCATAGAGTTCTGAAAAATCTATTAAAATTTCGTGAATTTGTATGAAAGGCAAGTTATCTTAAATTGAAGAAAAGAGATAGTCGTTACTTATTAATAATATAAGAAACAATAATAATATATATAACACAATGTATGGTATATTATATGGAACACTTAAAAACAAAACTTATTTACGTCTTGAAATAATTGTCTCATTTCATTAGTAGTATTTTAAGAATTTCAATTTAAATATTCAATAAAAATTTGAAAAAAATGATTTTTTATTTTATTCAAATAAAAAATGTTTCATTTAGAAGACTTAAATTATAAACTTATAATGTTAAAAAAAAATAGGTAATTTCGTTCGGGAGTCAAAATAAAACTGAGATTGACAGGTTGAAACTGGAGTAAAAAAAACCTCTTACACAGTTAAATTTGTTATAGGAAGCACGCGTATGAGAATTCAGTGAATGTAGTGAGTAACATACGTGTGAGTAGTCCTGAAACATTTGTGCGTAGACAACGTGACGCTATTTCCGGCGGTATTATCGGCACTCCTTCCCAACGCTTAGAGGCTCGGCAGAGGGCAGAGGCTTTCAACAGATCCATGTGGCCAACAACTACCAGTTAACTCTTTATCTTCTTTCGCGACGCGCCAATTCGTAAATAATTCTACAAAGTGTAACGCAAAACACTTCACTCGAATTGTGCTCCCTACTCATTTCGTTGATCCCGATTGATTGCGGTAGATAACAAGAAGGATTACATTTAATCGCCCTCAAGGAATTAGAGGGGAGGGGGGCTCTCTCTACACAGAGCCATTCATTGGATGAGTTTATTTATCATTTATTCAGGAGCCAATTTCTTTATATCTTATTTCAATTTTATTATTTAATTAGAGTGTTTCACGCTTTATCCCTACTTTTTATGGTAATTATATGAACTTGAAAACTAACACGCGTGCGAATATTTTCATTTAATTCTTACAACTTCAAGTCATTAAAAAACCAATCAGGTTTAGAAAAACCATGGATGCGACATTTTCGCGACATTTCGTTACACCATTTATTTTTAGAGAGGAGTTTTTGAGAGGTTTCTGTGGCAGTTATGAAATAAAAAATTTTTATGGGATTTCAGGTAATTTCCTGGAATTTTAAAAGCATTCATGCAATTTGAAGAAATTTTCTAAGGATTTTAAGGGATTTTGAATTTGGCGAAATTTTGAGGAATTTCAAGCGATTTTTACGAAATTTAAAGAATTTCGAAAGTTTTCCTGAAATTTTAAGAGATTTTAAATGTTGTGTAATTTCGAGGAATTTTAAGAGAATTCAAGAGATTTTTTAAACAATTTCAAAATATTTCTATGACTTTTAAAATATGCTATTGGATTTAAAGAGTTTTTTTAATTTTTCAGGGAATTTTATTGAGGAAATTCAGAAGATATTTATAATTTTAAAA
>JAUESI010000038.1:5120972-5151713 GCA_032275145.1 Synergus laeviventris | reverse complement strand
TTGTAATCTAATTTTTTTCTCATCACTTTGGAGCAGAATAATAAAAAGTTTCAACTCCATTTGCTGGCATTTTTTCAGATTCCGCAAAAAACCGTAAAAACTTTTCAATCTTTAGAATATTACTCATTTTTTTGTAATACCTTTTGTATTTATTTCGTAAAACATTTGAAATTTGAAATTGTGCTTTATTTATTTACTTCGATGGAAGTAAATCACGATCTTTAATTACCTATTACCAAAGTGAATTATTAGTAACAATAATTTACTGATCTATTTAGTAGTTTTACTTACTAATTGAATTCTTCGTAATGAATTTTTCTCTGAACATCAGTAATGTTGACATTTTTGTATAGCTTTAATAGTTTATTTAACAGATTTTCAAAGATTTTATGCAATTTTAAGAAATTTTTAGGGGTTTTTAGGAATTTGAGAGCATTTGACAAATTTTTCAGGGATTTTGAGGACCTCTAGGTTATTTTAAAGTTCCTCATGGAATTTTAAGTGATTTAAAAAGATTCTTATATTTATGATATTTTGCGAAATTTTAAGAGATCTACAAATTTTTCCAGGGATTTTTAAGGGCTTTCTAGTCATTTTAAGATGATTTTAAAGTTCCACACGGAATTTGAAGCGATTTAAAATTTTTTTTAAATATGTCATTGAATAATGTTACTAATTCATTTAGTTTGTCCTTTTTACTAATTTATAGTAAACGACTTCACAACATTTGAATTAGTAAGAAACTACTATTAATTAGTAAAATGTAAATAATTCAGATTGAGAGAGTATTTGCTGGAGCAGATTAGGAAAGGATGTTACGTGGTGACGAAATTACAGCTGTCAAATTCGCCTTTGGTATAAGTTTGTGAATCCGAAACATGTCGGACCTTCGGTCAAGTCTTCGTAATTTCTTATCGAACGCTGGCTCGATAAATCCATCTATCGAAAAGAGGATACAGTAGTGCTACTTGCCAGTTTCTACACGTTAGCGAAACGTCAGCTTTTCTCAGGAGAGTCAGGGGTGTCGAAAGTTGAAAGCAGGATCGGGCTTTCATTGGCCACGACTCCTTCCTCAACATTTTTCCTCGCTTTCAATTAAATCGCATTTTCACTTAGAAATCAATTATTTACACGACATTTTCTTTCAGTTATATCGGCTTCATCTACACTCAATTATAAAAGAACTTTCTTAGCCAAAAACAAACAAACATCTATAATCCCAGATTCAAGGGTTGAAATATTGGTCTGGTGAAAATAAACTAGGGTAGATTACGTAACTGTTCTCAATTTTCACTTACAAAATTATGAGAATTCCAAGAGGAAGATAACGAAATTGTTTCCAGTGGACAATCAACGCAATCATCCTAACTATTTCCTTAAAAAAACATTGGTGACGTTTGTTTTTTGTTGTCAGACGAAAAGGGAAAAATTAGAAGTGAGAAAATTTTTGTAATCGACTTCGGTTTCAATATTATACGGTTTTAAGATCTAATAAATTTAAAAGATTTATAAAAAAAAAAAGGTCAGCACATATATGCATATGCAATCCAGATGTTCCCGATTCTGTATGAACAACTGAGCAGACTCAAATAGAGCCCTGCATCTTTGCAACTTGTGGTTCGTGGAGTAGACAGTAGAGTGCAGTCAAGGAGCAATTTGAACTGAAATTGAGTTTCGAAATTTTCATGTCATTCAAAAATTTTGAATTTTAAATTATATTAAATGTATTCGAGATTTTTCCGACATTTTTAGATTGGAAACCGTCTTTTTAGAGAGGAATTTCAAGAGGTTTCTAAGAATTTTAAGGTATTTTGATGATTTTCAAGTAACTTTTATGAAATTCAAATAACTTTTAGGATTTTAAAAAGATTTCGTAGAATTTTAAAGGGATTCATGCAATTTCAAAAAGCATTTTAACAACTCAAAGTGAATTTTAATGTTGTGAAATTTTGAAGAATTTAAAGAGATTTCAATGAATTCGAGGGTTTTAAGGGATTTTAAATTGCATCGTGGAATTTCGAGAGATTTTTACGATTTTTTCAAAATGATTTAAAAGAATTATTAAAGAAATTTGATGAAATTCCAAAAGAATTCCGTTGAGTTTCGAAATTTTCAAGTAATTCAAAAATTTTTTTACGTATTTCGAAGAGTTTTCAATGATATTAAAGAATTTTCAAGGAATTTTAAGAGATTTCACGAGATTTAAAAGATATCTGTTTTTATGATATAATTGTTTTTGAGATTAAAATCAAATTATTGAAGATTAGAATAGTTTAACACAACATTTTTAAAAATTACTAGCAAACTAACAATCAGATTTGAAACTATATGATGTATGCGAGATTTTTGAGACATTTTTAGATTAGAAACCATCTTTTTAGAGAAGAATTTTAAGAGGTTTTTAAGAGTTTTAAGATATTTCAATGAATTTTATGAGATTTCGACTGAATTCATGCAATTTTAAAAAACTTTTTAACAAGTCAAAATGATTTTGAATGTAGTGAAATTTTGAAGAATTTAAAGAGATTTCAATGAATTCGAGGGTTTTAAGGGATTTTAAACTGTGTCGTGCAATTTCCAGAGGTTTCTAGGAATTATAATAAGAGATTTTAAAGATTTTTTAAAAGTGATTTTAAAAGAATTCAAGAAATTTTTTATGATCTTTTTATGATTTTCAAAAGATTTTGTAAAATTTGAAAGGATTGCGTGGAAGAAGTGTCTATGAATTTTAAAAGATTTTCACGAATTTTAACAGATTTCAAAACAGTCGCGTAATTCTCTTGAGGTATTTTAACAGATTTTTCAACAAATTAAAAACTTTTAACGGATTTTGAATGTTATCCTAAAATTTCTAAGAATTTAAAAGGATTCTGAAAATTTAAAAATTATAAAATAATTTAAAAAAATTGTTCTAGGTATTAAAAGACATTGTGGAATCTTTTAGATATATTTTTAAAGATATTTCAGGAGATTTTCTTGAGTTTTAAAAAATTTTGTAGAATTTTTAAGTCATTCAAAAACCAGTCAGGTTTCGTTATACCATTTTTTTAGAGAGAATCATAAGCATAAATTATTTCTTGACATGAGAGAAAATCTTTTAGAGAAATTTGAATCTTCTGAAATTCCATGAAATCCCTGAAATCCCACTGAAATCCTTGAAAATCTTTGAAGATCCTCCAAATTGAGGAAAAAGGGTAAAAGCGGACAGATCTCGAGGATTAAAAGAGGAGAATCACATCAGACGTTATGTAATTATGTTTTGTAGGTGGTAAGCAGCTCACGGAGTGGCCAGCCTCGATTGAACGGCACCGATTGAAACTCCATGCTAGGAAGAAGGTGTCGAGTGCATTTCTTGAGGCATGACGTGAATGGTCGAGCGGAGATTGGGCCTGGAGGGTTGGCAAAACCAGGGTGTTTCCCAAGGAGCTTCCTTGACTTTCAGAAAATAAGACAAAGGCCTGCCAATCTAAAGCCTGATTTGGAAGGACGATCACGCGCGGCAACCCGTCCAACTTTGCCGGCTAATCAGAAAAATCTACACTTGGCCGAGCTTATTGAATCGTACTCTCTTCCTCCTCCTCACTCTTCTTCAACAACTACAATGCCGCTTCTGCTTTTTATATGCCCTTACAGCGAAAATTCGATGTTGACCTTTCCAACCCAAAAAATGTTTAACCTAACTGTATAATCTCACCAAGCCATGAACTAAATGGAAACAAATAAAACGTATCCAAATAAAGGAAAGTTGTTAAAAATTAACTTATTAACGCTTACTCATTATGAATAATTACAGTTTTCGGAAGATAACAATAATAATAATAATAATAATAATAATAATAATAATAATAATAATAATAATACAATAAGCGGATTAGTTTATGTCTTTGGCTTTTAAGCTCATATAAACCCTCTTACCAGTGCTTTTAAATTGAAACTCACTAAATGGGAATTTACGTACATTTATGGTAATATATTAAAACTTATCGATTAACCAACAGAATTCCATTCGCCTGGGAATCTGTCTGCAGACAGTAGAATTATTGTTTCAGTATAATATGTATATAAGATACATAAATATGTATGACACATGTGTGGACGTTCACCAGAAAAGGAACCATCTGGCCGTTATTGAGTTATGACTATATTCACATTTTACTAAGCAAAGAAATACGGCAAATCTTTAGATGTTCAAATTTATATTTCGGGAATTTTCCAGAAGAGGACACTTTCGAAAAAAGCACGTTTTTAATTTAACTTTTGTAAATCGGAATTTAAAAAAAAAACTTGTTTGCTTTTTTTCTCAATTTGAAATGACTGACAAGTACTGAACGAATATTTTTTTATATTGATTGTATTTTAGACAAGCAACAGTTTTTAAATATTGATTCCTTTGCTTTGAAAATATTTTTGTATAAATGAAACCTCCAATAATTGTATATTTTTAATTTTAGTTGGAACAATATTTCTAAATATGTTATTTTTGTCATACATATTATTTATGTATTTAGCTTTTATATTTTTCTTTTAATAGATTTTAGAAGATTCTCAAGGATTTTGAAGTAGTATAAAGAATTTTCAGTTATTTTATGCGATTTTAATAGATTTTGTTAAATTTTGAAGTTTTTTTGGGGAATTTTATTAAGTCATTTTTAAGAATTATAATGAGAACAATTTTTTCAGAAATTTTAAGGGGTTTCTAGTAATTTTAAGAAAATTTAAAAGACTATCGGAGAATTAAAAAAATTTCATGAGATTTTTAGGAACTTTAGAGATTTTAACATATTTTTAAGGAATTTTTACGAAGATTTTAATACCTTTTAAATGATTTTGCGAAATTTTAAGAGATCTAATAATTATTTTCTTGTAATTTTATCTAAGGATAACCAAATATTTTTATCATTTTCAGAAGATTTCATGAAATTTTAAGAGGTTTCTAGTAATTTAAAGAAATTTCATGAGAATTTAATGAATTTTAGTGATTTTGAAAAATTTTTAAAAAGATTTTGCGAAATTTTAAGAGATCTAAAAATTTTTTCATGGATTTTTAATGGATTTCTAATAATTTTACGAAATTTCATGGGCAATTTAGGAATTTTAGAGATTTTGAAGAAATATAATTCAAGGTAATATTTTTAAGTTCCTTACGGAATTGTAAGATATTTTAAAAGATTTTAATACCTTTTAAATGATTTTGCGAAATTTTAAGAAATCTAAAAATTTGTCTTGGAATTTAAAGGATTTCTAGTAATTTTAAGAAATTTCATGACAGTTTGATGAATTTGAGGGATTCACAGAAATTTTTAAGCGATTTAAAGCGAGAATTTTGAGAGATTTTAACATATTTTTACGGAATTTCTACGAACTTTAGGTGATTTTAAAAATCTTCATGGAATTTAAAACGATTTAAGAAGATTTTCAACCCCTTTAAAAGATTTTGCAAAATTTGAAGGGATCTAAAAATGTGTAAGATATTTCATTGATTAGTTTTACTAATTCATTTAGTTTGTCTTTTTTACTAATTAATAATAAACGACTTCGCACCATTTTAATTAGTAAGAAATAACTATTAATTAATAAAATTTAGCAAATTCAGATTGAGAGAGAGAGAGAGAGTTGTCATCGAGAAAGTTGACTAATAAATGAATGTCTTTCTCCCAGCCTTTAAACAATAATGTAAATATGCATGTCCATTTGAGTAACCAAATAAAATTTTATATCCCTTGAGTAAGCATGGGAAAAGCGTTAACCGCAAAGTTTAACAAAGTTCGTAAGGCCGGGATGCCATTCGCTTCAGAAAGTAGGCATTCTTTTGAAATGGGCATTGCGTTAAGTATGCAATCTGATGTAATATATCGGTGGAGTTCAGAGCAAGGGCGGTGATATTGTCGAGACTGTGAGGGTATGTTCCGGGTGAAAAAGGGGGTGGAAGTAGGGTGTGGTAAAGTACGGTAACTGGTAGAAAAGGGTGAAAAAGGGCGGAGAATAAAGAGGTTCACAAGACCGTAAGAAGCTCTTGGCTTTGAGCCATCTAATACTACTCGGTATTCTCTGCTTTTGAGTATAGAGTACCCACTCTCATTCGTATTGCCGATTTGACACCGTTCGGCAAGCGGCCTTTTGGCCTGGCTGACCACCAAGAGCGCCACCCTTCCCTTCCTCCGCAACGCCGCATTCGAAATTCGAAGCACTCGTAAACGAGAACTGCTTCGACGACAGTTGCTCTTGATGAAATTCACGATTAGTTTCTGAACCTTCTTCAAAATGAGGAAAGTTTCTCGTCCCTTCGTGGACACATTTTTAAATAACAAACAAGCCAACACACACGCGATTATTTTGCGTTGCTTCTTACAATTCCAAGTCATTCAACAGCCAATCAGATTGACAACCAAAATTTATAGTATGACAAAGATATATATATATATATATATATATATATAGTTTTTGAGACATTTCGCTACACCAATTTTTTAGAGAGGAATTTCAAGAGGTTTGGACGATTTTTAAGTATTTTTTTTTTGCGGAATTGAAATGAATTTTAGGATTTTTAAAGGAATTCATGCAATTTTAAGAGATTTTAAAAATTAATTCTAAGGGATTTTGAATGTTGCGAAATTTTAAGGAATTTTAAGGATATTTCGTGGAATATTAAAGGAATTCATGTAATTTTCGAGATTTTTAAGAATTCTAAAGGATTTTTAATATTTTGTAAATTTGAGAAATTTTAAGGGGTCTTTACAAATTTAAAGAGATTTCAATGAATTTTAAGTGATTTCTAGAGACTTTTCAGCGATTCTAAATTTTGTCGTGAAATTTCGAGTAATTTTAAGAGATTTTAACGATTTTAAAGTTTTTTTTAAAAGAATTTCAAAGGTTATCGTAAAATTTTAAACGATTTCATGGAATTTTATGAGATTTTAAAGAATGCTAAGAGAAATCCAATAATTCTTATGGTTTTTATAAAAATTTTATGAAATTTTAAATAACAATAATAAAATGTTAACAGATTTTTTGAATAATTCGAAAGGAATTTAGGGATTTTTGATGTTATATATAATTTTGAGGAATTTCAAGAGATTTCAATTAATATATAAGGTTTTCGAAGGGTTTCATGAAAATTTGAGAGATTAAAAACGGTTTTTTGGGTTTTATGGGATTCTAAATGTTAGCGGAATTTCGAGTATTTTTAAAATATTTAAAAAATTTTTTTACATTTATTTTAAGGGAATTTAAGAGATTTTTATAATTTTTAAAAGATTTTGTGAAATGTTGAACAATTTCATGGAATAAGAAGATTCCACAAATTTGAAGAGTTTTTCAAAAATTTGTTGAGATTTTTAAAAATTAAAAGGAATATTTTAGGCATTTTAATTAATTTTAACGAATTTTGAAAGTTTTTGGCAAATTTAAAGAGAGTTTGAAGGGTTTCTAGAAGTTTTATGAGAACTCAAGAGATATTTATGGTTTTTATAAAAATGTTATAAAATTCCAAAAAAAATTCTATGGAATTTGATGAGATTTTTTAATAATGTTAATGGATTTTAAAGGATATAAAGCGATTTAAAATCTTATCTTAGAATTTCGAAAAATGTCAAGAGATTTTTCTGATTTTTGATAGATTTTGTAGAATTTTTTAAGATTTCAAGTAATTTTTTGAAAACTTCTAAAACTTTAAAAATATCTTCATGAATTTAAACAAATTTCCAGTGATTTATCATTATGAATATTTTAATAACAGTAAATGACCAGTAATAATTTTTGTTTTACTTCTTACAACAGACTTTTTAATTTTTAAAATAGGAAAATTTCAGAAACTATATAATTTTCATAACAATAAATTTCCTAACGTTCTTTTAAATTCCTTAACATTATTCAAAATCCCATGAAATCCCATAAAATACCTGAAAATTCAATGAAATATCATAAAATCTCATGAAATCTCTCAGATGTTCTTAAAATCCCAGAAAATCTTGTGAAATTCTTTTAAATTTCTTAACACTATTAAAAATTCCATGAAATATCATAAAACCCCCAAAATACCTAAAAATCCAAGGATACGTATTTCGTAAAGCCCCTTTAAACTTTTTAAGATGCCATAAACCGCAATAACTATTAAAATCCCTTAAAATTTTCCAAACTCAAAATAAGTTTCATAAAAACCCTTGAAATTCCGTGAAATTCTTTACTATTTCTAAAATTACAATAAATGTAAACTTCGTATTCTCTATCTTAAAATAACCTTTTTGACAGTTTTCAAATTCTTTACATTCACACAAATCTCGCAAGTTCCAAAAAAAAAAAAATATATCAACCAATCAGGGTTTCGACAACAAAGTCTTCGATATATTGATAACATGACTTTTTTAAGATAGGATAATTACTTGTCTAAACATTTTCATGGCTCCAAACTTCTGCTCTAAAAATATGTAAAAACAGCCGATAAAAATTGCACGAAAAATAGACGACAGACGAGATTTCCTCGTGAAGGATTTTTGGCTTGGTTCTACTATATAAGATGTGAAAAGATTGAAGGTGCTTACGTGCACCCAATCCTCCCACTCTTCATGCCGATTCGGGCTTCGGGTCGCCCTTTCACGGGTATTACCATAGCAATCGCGGCAAATCAATTTGAATAAAAATGTATGTATTGGAGGGCAATAAAATGGAATAGATTCGTCGAGTTGTAGAGCTGGGGGTTTAGGGGGAAGAGAATCCATCAAGGGAGATTTCGATAAAGGATCGTTTGGGACCTAGCGGAGTCGTCCAAGCCAAAATACATACGCAGACTCTTGCACGCAACCCACACATGAAAATAGTGCAAATTCACCTACGTTCACCCCACCTAGACATACCCCTAATCGACCATAGAGCGTTGAAAATGTCGAATACTTTTCACACATTCCTCCAAGTGAACTTTGGATTGTCGAATTGTTACCGTAAAATATATTCCTCCCCCTCCTCCTTCTTTATACCTTCTCTCGTCCTCTGCCCAGTTTAAAGAGCAAGGAAACGAACACAAATTTTCATCCTTTTTTTCCAGAAATTTTCTTTTCCTTAATAAAATACAATTTTCGGATTATCAAGATGGAGGAAAAGTCAAATCCATCGTTTAATCGGGAAAAAAGTATATTAAAAAGCACAGGAGCTTCTGATGGTTCATTAAATCATAAGCAAAGGAGTACGCTTTTCAAATAATTGAGATTAAAAATTAAGTTCAGTCAAGAGCTTTTTTATTAAAGTTTCTCAAATGAGGAAAGAATATCCACATGAAAACTCTTGAGTGTTAATGTGAATTTGGTATCAGGGATAAATTTTTTATTCTGTGACTATAAAATGACATTATCACTCTCTATGAATCTTAATTAGTAAGAATAATAAAAGACAGGTTAAAAATGATCTTTCAGTGAAAAGTAGTTATCCAAAAATATCACCAGAAAGATGTACCTATGGTAGTGTGATATTTTATCTCAATATGAATTTTTAGAAGCGATATGCAAATTTGCGAAATTTGTTACTGTAATGTTCACCAAGTCATTAAGAATTGGGCGACAAAGACGCCTAAGTAGATGCATGAATTGTAACCAAAGTAATCAAAGTTGGCTGTGTAACAGAACTATACCTCCAGCAACATATATCCTGCAATGAACCACCTCGAGCTAACCGATCAAATTGCAAAATCTTCCACCCGAGCGAAGGGAATATTTTACATAATTGTTGTACATCGCTTTAGTAGGGCTAAAAATTATAACTGATAAATTACAAATAACTTATTAAACTTTTAAGGCCACATATTACTTATCCGATCCCTAGCTTACCGACATTTTTTTATCTGCAACGTTACTTCTAATTTTATTGAGATATCAAATTGAATATTTTGTAAAACAAAAAATTATTTTGAAAATTTTACTTTTGTTTTAATAAAAAGTTCGGAGAAAATAAACGTGCTTTAATACTTTAACTTTAAATATCGAAATTTTGAATTTGAGACCCTTCAATAAATTTAGAAGTAGCGTTCCAGAGAAAAATATCGGTACAGTAGGAATCGGATAAGTAATAATGGCCTTAGATAGAAATTTAGATAACCCTAAATATGCTCATATGGTAAGTAACACATGCCCTTAAGTGCAACAAGAATATATGAATTTCCATTACAACTCAAGTTTAAATTGCGATGTCAGTCATTTATGATGCATACTGAAAAATTGTGAACAGCAATCAACAGTCGGATATTTAATTAAAAACTGGATCTTGTAATTAAACTCTTATATTGGAACGAAAATTTCAAATGTCAATCAATTTTTGAGGTATTAGAGAAAATAATAATTTAAAAATTATTTTCCAGTCTATATTATATTTATTGTAAAATGAAAATAATCTTCTCAGTATTTTTCTGAGATAATTAAAAAATGTCAATTGGAAAACATGATTTAGAAAAAGTAATTTTCGTCGATTAATTAGTTCAAAATAGTCCAAAAAATTCCCCTATATTGACACCCTTTCTGTCGTCTAAGTATGAGACTCTAAAGTTTCAATTCTAAAAGGTACCCTAAAAAGTTTCATCCCTACAGCTCATTTGAAACTCACCCTACTTCATCCCTTAAGATTAAACAATTCATCAAAATTATCCTTATTCGTTGCGTCCAAATTAATTAATGCTAAAAGACATCTGAAAAATTTTTGTACACCCTATTTTGAACTCACCCCATAACATCCCCTAGACCTAAAAGTTTTGATAAGTATGGGATGAGTTGCCAATGAGCCAAAGGGATGAAACTTTTGGTGGTGCTCATTTGGAACTCATCCCATATTCATCAGAAACTTGGTTTAAGGGATGATTTGGGGGTAAGTTCCAAATGAATTAGGGGATCAAAGTTTTTTGAGTGGATTTTAATACTGAGAGGACCTATTATCAGCAATAAAATTTTGACCCCGGCAACTAGGGATTTTTGGTTGGATTATTTAGGTCTGAGGGTTGAAATGGCATAAGTTCCAAATAAGTTTGAGGGATGAAACTCTTTGGGGTGCCTTTTAACACTGAAAAGATCTATCACACTTTTTTTGCTGATAATAGGTCTTCTGAATGCTAAAAGACACCCTAAAAAGTGTATTCCCTTTAGCTCATTTGAAACTTACCCCACATCATCCCTTACATCCAAAAAATTCACCAAAAATTCCATAATTCCTAGGGTCAAAATTTGATTGCTGATAATAGGTTTTTTCACTACATTCCAAAAGTGTCATCTCTCCAGCTCATCTGAAATTCACCCCACATTTAAAAAAAAAAATATAGGTCTAAGGGATGAAGTAGGGTGAGTTAAAAATGTTGGATCTTGTAGATTTTAGAGAAAATTATTTAAAAAATTTTTGTTTATCGTAAACTATGCAAACTTCAGTCTCATTTCTAAGCAATAAATTTAACAGAATTGACAACAGAAACCTCCTACCGACATAAAGAAATATTCTCAAATGGAGGAAAGTGGACAACGACTTTTCGGTTGAATTTAAAGTTGATTCAAGCTCGCCATGACTTGGTTCGTGCGAAAGAGTGGATCAGGAAAAGGGTGGAGGAAATTTGTTGTTCGTCCAGTAGGAATATTTTTACGAAGTAATCCTATTTGGCTCGCTGGTCTTTCAAAGCAAAATATGATTACGACGACGATAGTGGTAACGAGGTTATCCTGAAAGCGACGCCAACGACTGGCATGCATTCACTGGATTCAGTTCAGTCGACTAGTCGTTGGACCGTGCCTATGATAATACCTTCAGTGATCCTAATGGCAGGATAACAGGTCTACCTCCGACCCCAAGCCTAATTTAAAACGCAGTCGATCGTTATTGGTTTAACATCTACGTGGGCATTCACGCCGTTACGAGCTCAGTCCTTTGCGACCAGTTCCGGCGATAGTCATTCCCGAAGGTAACCGATGGATATTCTTTTTTTTAAACGCATGGGAAATTCGCAATTTAAGGACAATTGGCCAATTGCCAATGGCTTTGAAAGTCTCAACTATGTCACATTACCTAGAAACGGTTTTTTTTAAATCCATATAAGAACGAAGAACTTTAAGATGTAATAAAAAAGTTTCTAGTTTCTAGTTGGGTAAGTTACTGGTTTTTAAGTAACTAATTACAGTTACTAGGTAAGGCAACTTCAAGTTATTTATAAAGTTTAGTATTATTATTATATTATTATAACAAAAATATTAATAATTCAATATAATAGCCCGAATTTATTTCCAATTTATTTCCAAGAGTCTGAAGTTCCTAACGATAATGAATATTATTTTTTTTTTCAAACGTAGGAAGTAATGCTAGGTTTTTGCTGATGTTTTTTTAATTGATGCCAAAGGGACATTAAAAAGTTCCATCCCCATATCTCGTGAGGAACTCATCCCATCCACCCTTAAATATTTTTAAAATTCATTAAAATTGCCCTAATTAATTCAAAAGTACACCAATTTTTTGCTGATAAAGTTTCCAATTGATGCCAAAGAGGTACACCAAAATTTGCATTCCCATATCTCGTGAGGAACTCACCTATTCACCCCTAAAGATTTTTGGATGGTGAGTTCCTCACGTGATATGGGCATTGGAATTTTTGTATGGCCCTTTGGCACAAATTGGAAACATTATTAACAAAAACCTGCCATACTTTTGAATTAGAGAAATTTTAATGAATTTTAAAAATCTTTAGGTGCTGGATGAGGTTATCATTGTATTTTAAAGAAATAAAACTACACGTATTTTAACGACTTCAATAGAAAAGTTGGCTGACAAAGTTATGAGTTAAAAATTTTTTAAATATCCTATTATAGTATGATATTTTTTAAACTAAACTTTGGTTGTGAAAAACACAGAAATAGTAAACTATGGTACAAGTATTTAACTATTTAATTTTTCGAAAAAAAGCATAAAAGAACGTGTCATATGTTTTATAAGCATCTCATTAGCAATTTCATAATTATTGATTGAATATTTTGAACTTGCATTAAAATTATTCTACGCTGAAAAACAAGAAGCGAAACGCGAGCGAAGCTCGCGACTGATAATGCTAGTAAATGATTAATGTACGTAACAACTAGTAACATAGGAAAAACCATTATCGTATATATTAATACCTCCTTTTGTGAATATTGGATAAAAGCGAACTTTATGCTTCGAGTTTCTTACAAAGTTTGGAAATTTAATACCGCGCTTTAACAGGATGTGAAAGTATGGGAACCCCCAGTGTTATATCGGCTACCTCTCGATGTTTCGCGCCATTGAGCGCGAACTCGACTGCTGGTTCGCTGATTTTAATGTGTGCCGTGCCCTACACCGCATCGAGTTTTCGTACGCATCGATAATGACGTACCGTGTGCAAAATCAATTAAATCAATTAGCGGTTCAGCGGCAGACAACGACTCAAAACCGATGCATGCTCGGATGCAAAACCTACCCGAACTGTCTACATCAATGTAACCTTTGACCGATGTCGTGTATATTTTATGAATCTCACTAGCCAGCCACGACACGATCAATATACTATTTGTCAAATTTAGTAATCACCATTTTTCATGACGGTCTAAACAGAATAAACGACAAATGCACATATTCGAAAGTAATTCTTTAAAAATCATTTCAGAAATTGCCTGGGTATTTACTTGGAACAGGTTACTAAAAAGTTACGTTATTTGTAACTTTTAGGGTAATTTAGTTACTTTTTTAAACGGTAACTTTTAACGTAACTTACATGGAAACATTCCGAAGTGTCATCAGGAGCCGATTTCAAAGAAACTTTGCTATGTTGTAGAGGAGAAAAAAATAAGAGATACGTATTTTTTTTATCTGTCGATGGATAATTTGAAGGGGTTAAAACCACCCAAAAAAAAATAATATTAGTTTTTTGAGTGATCGTGACCAGTGTTGGGTAAGTTACTTTTTTAGAGTAACTAGGTACAGTTACTCAAGTTAGTCAAGCAACTTCAAGTTAAATATAAAGTTACTTTTTTTTCTTCATTATTTAGAAGAAAAAAAAATAAGATATACCTTTAAAAACAGTTTTTTCACTTTATCTCTGTTTATATGTAAAATTTTTGTTAATATTATTTTTAATATTATTTTCGTAGAAAAAAAAGTTTTTGTAAAAAATACTTTCACCCTTATAAGAAATAAGGAATGCAACCCTCGGAGATTTACATGTTGCATTTAATATCACCTGTCAATAAAAAGCAATCTATAATGAGTATAAAAAAAAATTTTGCATAGTAAAAAAGATAGCGTGAAAAAAATGTTTTTAGGGGTGAAATTTGGGGGTGATTTTTTTCTCTTCTAAATAATTGTATTAATCAGATTAATTATCTATATTTTTAAATGAAAAAATTAAGGATGAGAAAAAAGTAACTTTTTAGGGAACTTGAACTTGCTTTATCTAGTAACTGTAACTAGTTACTCAAAAAAAGTAACATACCCAACACTGGTCACGATCACTCAGAAAACTAATATTATTTTTTGTATCAGAATACTTAAAACAAAGAAAGTTGTTAAATAGTTTTAAAGAGATCTTAATATAGAATGTAAAATCTCATTAAAAAGTTCCTGGATTTTGTTCCCTCATTACCATGAATAAAAGTTAATGCTTTCTTAACATACTTCATAAAAATTTCTTCTCACCATACTTTTGACTCTAGTTGTAATAACGAAGACTTACCTGAAACAAAGAAAAAAAAGTAATTTGTTAAAAAATATTAGATGAGTTTAATTAATTAAAACAAATTAATTTCGAAAAAACGAACTCTATCATTGATAACCAACATTCAATTTTGAAAAATACTTTTCGAACAAAACAAATTAATTCACAATTACAAGCTATTTTCGAGCTCTTAAAATAATTTCGAAAAAACAACTTCTAATATCGACAACCTATAATGTTAAATTTAATTTTTAAAAATTCAGTAAATGGGTAGTTTTATTTAAATATTAGTGTGATCTTAATAAATTTCGATCGACCAGAGTCATTTTTTCATTATTTACATTTTTGAGATTTATTTTTTATTACTAAATGTTTAGCAATAATAATTTTGAGTAACTAAGATAATAAGTATTATTGAAACACTTAGTTTTTTTGGATAAATTTTCTTCTCCATAAAAATACATCTTTAGAATAATTTACTAGTGAGTAGACAATACGGATAAATTTTCAAAATTAATTGTTTTCACCTTACAATGTTTATACAATTCTTTGGCGCTGCAATAGTTTAATTTTGAATTTAATTTAATAGAAGTTGCTTTTTCGAAATTGGTTTTGTTTATTTCAAGAGTCCGAAATTCTGGCATGATTAGATTTTAAAATTTAAAGGTTTTTATCAATAAGATATTTTATCGATAGCCAAAAATTTTGTGTTTTATCATAAAAGAAACATAAATATTTCATTGTGGAGATGCCAGCTGATCGAACCTCAATTTAAAAATGCCGACGTATACTTATAGTATCACCTAGAATATAAAATCCGATGCAGCAAAATTTTGAATAAACTAATGAAAAAATATTTAAGAGCAGCAAAATGTCGTAAGTGCTGGTTGGATGGATTATCGACAAAATTTTTCCACACATATCCACTTTCCAAATCCTGGGTTTATGGCTGCTGGCGTAATCGAACTGGCAGGTTTGATTCCTTTCGCTGGTGTGTTTCCATTTGCAATTTTCTCCCTTAACTGTATCATCTTCCTCGTTGAAACGACTTGCAACCTTATATGTCCTTGGAATACCGAATTTACCGTAACTACCAACGCTATCCTTACCAAGGAAGTTTCCAGAGTGAAGATATACATATAGACGCCCGAAGGATGAATAACATCAGACAATCTTCTTGGATTTTGCAACCGTACTTCCTTCTAAAGTTTGGCTCAGACGAACGTTGGTCAAAGTGCATCGGTCTTAGATGGAGGATCCAATTATTTCTCTATTGGTTAAGTCAAGTAAAGCACATTGCGTCTTTGGGAATATCTGTAGTTGTACATGGTGCGATTATAGGTAAAGCGATTTAGAGGATAACGACGTAGATACACGCTTCACAAGTCGAGGCACCAGTCGGCCATTAACGTCACTTACGAAGCCTCGGCAATTTCATGAAATCCCAATTCTCTCCTCCGGGACACAACGTCGCACAAAACTTCCCCTATGCGGAAAAGCGCGAACACCTATCTCGTTCGGGAGACGAGAATTCGTTGCTATGTTTCATTATCTGATCGCAGAGCTTTATATAATGCAGAACACTGCCTTTGTTATGGAGAACAGGAAATTAAAGGACAAATAGGAACTAAAATAGACAATGGTTCTAGGTATTAAAGTTCAAGTCTATATGATCAAATATATATGATACAAAAGAAAAGCAAGAGATCTTCTGTTGATCGAAGGCTGACTTTAGCGTTGTTGTTTGCTAATTTGATTCAGCTCTGGAATTACTGATCAAAGATCGATTCAGTTGTTTGGTACACCATATCACTTATATGTGACAGCACACTATTCCACTGGAATTTGGGTACACGTGAATTCCGTAATTCAGACCGAGGTGACTGTTCCAACCAATGAAGGAGGTAATATGTATGTGTGTGCGTAAGCGACTGTGCCCGTATGCTGTGAGTAAACACGACGACAACCGTCAGAACATAATGATTTGCAGCACTAGGATATTACGTTCCCTTGCCAAGGCTTGATTTAATTTGACAAGAAGAGGGTGAAGGAGGTGCAGCACATTTGAAGAACACTTTATGGCTACAATTGATATTAAATTCTGTTCAATTTCCAGGTCCTTTGACCTAAATTGCTATTCGGTTTCTGAAATTTACATACTCAAAGTAGTCACAGAGTTGGATACTTGTGACAGAACTCTGTTAACTGAGAAATTATTCCCAAACATTTTTAACAGTGTAAGTTTATTCAAGGTACATTCACTGGACTAAAAGCTTATTTTGCTAGGGTAGAATTGCAGTGAAATTCAGTAAATTAGGTAGATTCGAGAAGGGTTACAGAAACACTGTTATGTAGTTGTGCTTAGATTGGGACATGTGCAACTACACAGTTAGATTCAACCTTTGTACACAGGTTGAATCTAAGGTGGCAGATGCTTGGTTTACCAGCACGACATGGTGGCACGTACTCGACCTGCATCTATACTCCTACAATCTACAATATACAACCTACAACCTGCAGTTGCAGTGTCATCCCTTCCTTCGTTTGCAGTAGCCTCCCAACCTCCCAGCCCCCGATCTTGCGCTCGATACTCGGCACCCGCCCAGAGATATGGTACAGTTAGTCTGGTGAGCTGTCTGGACGGCTTCATGTTACTGGCACTACTACTACTCTTTATACCTCGTTCGGTTTAATTCGAGTCCATTCGATTCGACTCTATTCGATTCTACCAACAAACCCCTTCTATCGACTTCACCAAACATGAAGATTGCTCATTCGAAAAACGCTTATAAACTTGCAAGGTCCTATTATAAAAGATCCTGAAACCACGAACCAAACTGGCAATTGTTTGTTTGGCAATTATAGCCACTTGATTCAACTTCACAATGAAAACTTCACAATCTTAAGAATTTAGCGTGTCTGGTACCTCAAGATCTTTCATTTTAAGAACCTTCTCACCAATGAAACTCATTCATTTCAATTACTCCGTTCCTTGCTCTCCAGATTTCAGTGCTAAAGCCAAGCCCACTGCTCTATTCAAATTTTACTCTTTCATGTTTACCATTCATCTTCTGCATGGCTTTTAGTATTTCATTTTCTAATCCACTTCATGACAGTTTCTCACTTTTTCTGGTTTTGTTGGATCTTCAACTTTCTGTCTCATAATCACAGATCTTATTTCTCTGGTCCATTACTTCTAGAGCTACAATCTGAACTCCTAAATTCAACTCTTCTTATATCATGACTTTAATATCTCCTCAAGGCAGATTTCCTTCATCAAATGAGAAGCATCGTGGAATGAGAGATAGCAAAAGAATATGACTCAGACAGAGGACTCTTAATGAGTTAGAAGTTTTGAAATTAGTTCTCTAGGATGATATCCTCTAATAGCACGTGAGGATGTACGAAAATGTGCCGAACATTGTCCACCTCCTGCTAAATCGATCGTCCTACTTCCCAGGGCGCGCAGTCTATGGCCTACCGAGCGATTTCTCTCTCATGCGATGTTTGATTTCACGTGCTTTCCTCGTCATCGAGTCGACGGGTTGCATTTACACTCAGCAAATAAATCATTCTCTCGCGCCACCGGCGTGAACGCATGCATGCAGTCGTGCACGCATACAACCTCCAAGCTCGTTTGATCCATTTCCCTTCCTCTCTTCGGCTCGGCCAAATACCACTAAGCAATCTCTAGATAACGCAGATTTCAACGTGATACCTATCGTTGAAATGTTGGTAGTTAGAAAATCCTTCATTGGAATCAGTATCACGGGAAGTCGATTCCATTTTGAACGTCAAGGATAGATATGTAGATGTAGTCAACCAATGTTGATAAAACCTGTGATTCCTGAATAAGAGCTGAAGCAACACACTTTTACAAATACTATTACATTTTTATAAAAGCAAGTTCTATACTGATAATTAGTTTTTCGTTGGCATATGAGACTCATGAAGTTTGCATCGTTTATGACAAATGAGAATTAAAAAAGAATTTTTCTCTGAAAGATACAAGATCTAACATTTTCTAGTATAAAGAAGTTGTATACAACTCAATAAATAAACCAAAAAAGTTTCAACCTCCCATGCATTTGGAACTCACTGTACTTTATCCCTTAAGACTAAAGAATTCATCAAAATTGCCCGCATTCGTTGCGTCATCTCTTAAACCAACAAATTTATGGTGAATATGGGATAAGTTCCAAATGAGCTGAGGGGATGAAACACATAAGAAAATTTCATCCCTCCAGCACATTTGGAACTCGTTCTATATTATCCTTTAGATTTGAAAATTTCCTAATTTGTGGGGTTAACATTTTGTGGCTGATAATAGATCTTTTCCATACTAAAAGGCAACCCCAAAATTTGCATCTCTGTAGCTCATTTGAAACTCACTCCATACTTACCAATACATATTAGGAATTATTCGTGAATTTTTAGACCTAAGGGATGATATGGGATAATTTCCAAATGAGCTAGATGAATGAAACTTTTTGATAGGTCTTATAGCATTAAAAGATTTAATATCATTAATAAAATTTTGACAAAACGAATAAGGGTAATTTTGATGAATTCTTATTTCTTAAGGGATGAAGTAGGGTGAGTTTAAAATAAGCTGGAGAGATGAAACTTTTTAGAGTGTCTTTTAGTACTGAAAAGGTCTATTATCATCAATAAAATGTTAACCCCACGAATTAGGTAATTTTCGTTGAATTTTTTAGATCTAAGGGATGATATGGGTTAAGATCTAAATAAGCTGAAGGTATGGAAGTTTTTGGGACGCCTTTTAGAATTGAGAAGACCTATAATAAACGATAAAATTTTGACTCTACGAATTAGGGAGTTATTCGTGAATTTTTAGGTCTAAGGGGTGATATGGTATAAGTACCAAATAATCTGGAGGGATGAAACTTTCTGGTATGTTTTATAGCATTGAGAAGACTTATTATCAGTTATAAACTGTTGTCCCAACGAATAAGGGTAATTTTGATGAGATTTTTAATTTTAAGAGATGAAGTAGAGTGAGCTCCAAGTGCACGAGGGGGTTGAAACATAGGTGGTTCATTTATTCTACTAAAAAATTTTTCAATAATCTTCAATTTTAAAAGATATTCCAAAAATATTTTCCGCCCCGCAGGTCATTTGAAACTCATCCCATATCAACCCCTAGACCTAAAAAATTCACCAAAACTTTGCTAATTGATGGGGTCAACATTTTATTGCTGGTAATAGGTCCTCACAATATTAAAATCCATCCCTAAAATGTTTATCCGCTAATTCATCTGAAACTCTTCTATCATCCCTTAGAGAAATAAAAAATTCACCAAAAGTTCCCTAATTCATGAGATCATAATTTTAATGCTGATAATAAGTTTTTTTAACGGTAAAAGACACCCCAAAAACTTTAATCCCTTAGATCTATAAAATTCACTAAAACTTCTCTAATTCGTGGGGTCAAAATTTCATTTTTGGTAATATAGTAGATCCTCTCAATGATAAAAGCCATCCCAAAAAGTTTAATCCGTGTAGTTAATTTGGAACTTACCCCATTCAACAATAACTTCTAGGTCTAAGGGATATTATGGGGTGAGTTCCAAATAGATTGGGTGGATGAAACTTTATCAAATATCTTTTAGCATTAAGGATAATTTGGATGAATTTTAAAAAATTTTAAGGGATGAAGTTGGGTGAGTTAGGAAGTTCATTTATTGGGTTGTATACATCTACTTTCCGCCAGAAAATTTGGGACCTTGTATGTTTTAGAAAAAATTTCTTTTTCTAATTTTCGTTTATCGTAAACTTTGCAAACTTCAGTCTCATTACACCATGTTGTACCAAATTATAGAACATGATATTAAAGGTATAGGCTCTTGAGCATCGTTGGAATAATTACGATTGCCTGTTCATAATGAGTACACGATAGTGTAGCTAACTGCCTATGGTTATACATTTCACTCTTTTTACTCTCGAAATGAACGCAATTACCTGTCCTATATGCACTTTTCATAGCAGAACCTTAATGCAGTGAAGCATCTCTTAAATGTATTTGAGTACTTAACAGGGTTAAATCAACATGGTAAACAATTACTTCATTACTAGCAATATCCGGAAATGTCCCAATGCTGGCTTTCACTTTTATGAGTGACTCAATTTTCTCTCCAAAAGGATGAAAATGGTTTGAAATGGTACTTTAATGAATAAAAAAAGACACGAAAAAATAAGAACAGAGTAAAGAACAAATTCTTTGATAAAATGATTTGGAGACAATAAATCTTTCCTTAAATGACTCTTTTTACTTCTCAAGCATTTTATTACAACTTCCGCGCAGAGAAACAATTCATTCTGGTGATTATCAAGCAGAAGCAAAAAATGCCATTCAAAAACTTTTAACGTATATCAAAGAGTCAGCGTTCTGAAATCCCGAGGGTGGGATAAGAATTGACCGAATGCGAAAAAGTGAGGATCGTTTAGTTTGGAATTTTCATCCTTGGAGGGCATCCACTGTGAGAGGAGTTAAGTGAACGATAGAGCCCCTTTATTTTCATTTGTGTTCACTCTTCCAAGACCCTACATATCCAAATTGCTTTCATCTATTTTATGAGCTACTTAACTATACCATACGTTTCTCATGCGAAATTTCACTATTCATAATTTATTTCTATCCTCTTCCTTGTAGAAAAAATTAAGAGCTTTCCTGGCTTTTCGTCCTGTGTCTTTTTCCACCCTGATGGAGTCAAATTACTTAAAAAAAATGATGATGAATAAGAATAAAGAACCAATTACAAAGACAATTAACTCCATAAATTTAATTTAGATGAATTTGAAAGGATTCGTGCTCTCATATCCGTTATATAGAGTCTCAGGATATATGTAAAGTTCCCCTCAGATAGTCGTAGGAATGTAATTTCTGTAAACTGAATGGACCTCGTACAGTTATTCGAGTCGAATTTCAGATCTTCTTCGACGAGAGCGATTACGAGAGACAAGGACATTTGAGAAGATAAGGGACGACCAGGGACGAGCAGGAACGACAGAAGGTGAAGAGAGTAAGCGACTGCCTCTTCTAGAATAAGAGATGCCATCACGTCCTTTGGAGTGTCCGGGTGTGGCTCGATGCAATGGTAGTTGGTAGGTACAATGTAAGTAAGGCGGAGAAGGCAGAAGGGAATGGCAGTCAGGGCAAAAGGGAGAAGGAGAATGGGTTGGTTTAACTCGCGCTATTTGAGATAATTGATAGCCAGAATGGGCTCGCATCCCCCTCTCACTACAGCTATACCCAATGTAATTTCCTTCCAACTGGACGAAGGACCGCATTAGCAATACCCGCCGAGAAACTATTGGCAAGAGCCTAGCTTCTGCACCGTAACCGTCTCATTCCAACGATCCAACGATTCGTCGACCTCAATCCTCTTGGCGTGAACTTCTTTCCTGTATCGACCTTCTCATCTGAACCATCTGTACATTCCCATCTTCTTCGGATTTATCCTCCACTTCCGAATCCTAATTATGTATGTAATCACTGGCATCGTTGAAGCCCAAATGTGTTTCTTCGGTATTTTTTATAAGCTGGTTACGACTGGAATCTCTTAAGGACTATTTTTGGGATTATGTACTTTTTCGAAAATTTAATATCTAGTTTATTACAGCAATAAGACGATTGCTATCACCCCCATCGTTAAATTCATGTCTGGAAATGAATTTAGTTTATTGGGGACTTCCCGAATTTTCTCTTATTCATTCAAAGATTGAGTTCATTCAACAAAACGGATTGTTTATTACCAAACATTTGATTGACCATATAGCAATGCATTTATTTGTTTGATCCAACTTTTTTCTGAGTGTTTCTTATACCTCTTGTTACTTCTGTTACCTGAACTTCACCTATCTACGTCATCAACTACGGCTGCTCTAGCACCCCTACCATAATCTCAATACTCTGTACCATAATAAAAATAATAATAAAGTCATTTTATTTTAAATACACATAACCATTATCAGTTATTTGCAGGATAAGATCATTTTAATGATAGTTCAAATAATGAATGCACTATTATATGAAATTGTTAAGAAGCTATTTATAAAATATCTTCTATGCTTCTTATACCATATGTTTCTTCACACATTCTTAACTAATTTTAGCATAGAAATTTCAATTTCTTTCTGATTCTGATGGAGTTTTCTTGTCGAATGAGAATGGAGTTTGCAACGTTTACTATAAACATACAAGATTTAAAATATTCTGGTGGAAAGTAGTCGTATATAACCCAAGAAATGAACCAACAAAGTTTAAACCCTACCTCCCCATGCATACGTAACTCACCCTACTTCACCCCTTAAAAGTAAAACTATCTGTGAAGTTGTATCAACTTTTGTGCTCATTTGTTTCCTCATAGAGGAAGCATTCGTAATTAATATTTTTGTTTTATATTTAAAAACAAATATTTATTGCCAGATATAATTTTCCACATTGTAAATATATGTATTAAACAATCTTCCCCCTCCTCCTTCTTCCCCACACCAATATTTTGTTAAACCCTTGGAAGAAATTCAATTAGGTATACAGTGGAATAAATCTGTCAAATTTCACATACATCCAGACAATTTTTCAGAACATCATATGAGATATTAAAATCCCCTTGAAATGTATGGAAAAAAACCTTTTCTTGGAAACTGGATTTTGTCACCACTGTTACAAAGCTTCCTCTATGAGGAAGAAGAAATTCATCAAAATTACCCTTATTCGTTGGGTCAACATTTTAATACAGATAATAAGTCTTCTTAAGGGGTAACATCTATGTAGAGAGCTGTTTTCGAAGGTCATTTTTAAGATTTTTTTTTAAAGAGATATAATATTCCAATCAAAATCCAAGAAGACAAGTTTATTACACATACTATAGGGAACATAAATTAATTTTTTAGAAATATTTCAAAAATATCAATTTTTCACAAAATTGTTCATTTTTTAACAAAAAAAAACCGCCGAAAAACTTTTATAAAAAAAAAGTTTTCATTTCATCGATAAAATCGTACGTGAGACGTAAAGATTAAATTAATTATTGTTTTAAAGATTCTGTCAAAATTTTTAATTGATTGTTCTAGGTGAGCTAAAGGCGCCATTTTGATTTTGAATACTTCTAAAAAATTAATTTATGTTCTCCATAGTATGTGTAATAAACTTGTCTTCTTGGATTTTGATTGGAATATTATATCTATTTAAAAAAAAATCTTAAAAATGACCTTCAAAAACAACTCCCTATATAGATGGAACTCACCCTATATCATCCCTTAGACCTAAAAGTTTTTTGTAAGTATGGGCTGAGTACAGGGATGAAAATTTTGTGGTGCTCATTTGGAACTCACCCCAAACTTATCAAAAATTTTTAGTTCCAAATGTGCTGGAAGGATAAAACTTTCTAATGTGTCTTTTAGCATTGTAAAGACCTATTATCAGCAATAAAATTTTGTCCACACAAATGAGGAGATTTTTTGTGATGTTTCTAGACTTAAAAAACTCAACAAAAATTCCGTAATTCGCGGGGTCAAAGTTTTATTGCTGATAATCGATCTTCTCAATGCTAAAAGACACCCCAAAAAGTTCCATCCCTCCAGCTCATTTGGGATTCACACCATACTTTTAAGGGATGAAGTAGGGTGAGTTTTAAATGTGGCGAGGAGTTGAAACGTTGCTCCATCATTTATTGTACTATATACATATACTTTCCACTAGAAAATTTGGAATAAAACATATCACACTATAAACGAATATTTCGACAATTTTTTAACATACCCTTGCCAAACTTATCCTCAGTCTGTTGATAATATTAATCCCAACCACATATTTCCCAAACTTTCGTAACACGTGTAGATTCAGAACAGAAAACAGCATCAGAAGAAAAACTGCCTTTTTCTCCGCGTCTTGGTCCACCGATTATTCTCTGATAGCACTCATGAGTACAATGCAGTCCTTTGCGACTATTGTTAAAAAAACAGAGTCCAGCATAGAGTAAAAGTGAAAAATAGTGCCGTAGATATGCCTATCCTGAACGTGTACATAAAGCCGAATGCGTAAAAAAGACAATACTGGATGAACCTGAGTGCTTCATCGACAAGAGCTTTACCCAGTCGATTTATGCTTCCACAATGTCGTTCAGTATAGCCTGTCGGACGTAACTATCGAGATAGATCGATTCATGCCAATGGGAGAAGACCCTCAACATTTCGAGCGTTATCCGCACGTTACCATTCGATGGTACTTGTACTACACGATCGTATCGGTTACAGCGTTTGAGCCACGGGTGTTCTCGTCGAATTTTATACATGGTGCAATGGTAGATTCGAATTAACGATATCTAGGGCTATTACTTGCCAGCGACGGCGAATGAATATGCATAAAAGTGCACAAAGTGAATTGGTGTGTCGGTGAACGTCGGTTGAATTAGAGAGAGATAGTGAAAAATAGAAAAAGATGATAAGAGAATCACAAATAGGGATGAGAGAGAGAGAGAGAGAGAGAGAGAGAGAGAGAGAGAGAGAGAGAGAGAGATAAAGTGAGGGTGGCCGAAGAGGCGTGGTTACACGTGACGTCAAGGCCCGTTGTTCTATTTGCCGACCGAGTGGGCAGCCGAGCAGTCGGGTGCTTAGGGGGTGGCTGAGGGGGTCGTTGTGTTTTGTGTCCCCGCCATGCTTCATAAATCAACGAAACAAACGGAACGTCGACGCTCGACGCGCATCGCGCGTACAACCGCGAATGCGAACTCGATTCCGATGGCGAATGTATAATTTAATTCCGCGCACCGTACGCGGTACCGTCCTAGCAGTACTTTTTCAAGTGCATGTGGAACGTGCACTTGTAATTTCGTACGAACCACTTTCCGCTACAGATATCCTCTCAATTTCCCCATACAAGTTCTCCCAAACTCTCCACTCATTCTCTATCATTTCTCAAAATTACATCACGATTCATCTGGCATATTCTTGGCGAGATTAAAATTTGTGAAAAATAATTAGACGTGGTGGCAATCTTCGAAATAACACAAGCTTTTCTTTTTGCAGGAATTCTGGTTAATTTATGGCAATGTTTCCGTTGGCGTTTGGAGAAAAAACTTGAGTAAGTACAAGTTTTTTCTGCGTTGCACGGAACAATTCTCGCTTAGCTATAAAAACTTCTAAACTAATAAACATTTCATACTGCGCTTTTGTTCCCTTTTAAACTTGGAAGCTTATTTTAATCTTTACAAAACTATTGTGCATCGCGACATGATTAATATAGGAGCTTTGTAAATATTATATTTAAACTTTCTTTTCTTGCAGAAGACTGGAAATATATGTATGTATATGGAAGGTTTAAAAGAGGGTTGAAAAATGGAGTGGAATATTAATATAGATTTAAGAAGTGACAATATTGTTTAAGAAACAAATTTCCTGATCGGAAATCAGGAAATTCCTCGATTTCTTTACAAGCAGATTGAATGCTCAATACGTCTGACTTAAACGTGCCTATACTACTGGAACATATGTTATTTTCTCCAGTTATTGACATGATGCTCATCCGAAACTTTTACGAGCATATGTACTCTAAACAAGCCTATACCGGACAAGTTTTATGTCTATGTCTTTTCATTCTTTTCAAAGCACCATTTTCCTTCATCCTTGTACATTTTCCTTTCATGTCTCTCTTTCTTTTTCACGTCGACTTCATACTTCAGATGCTTTTCGCAGATAGACTTCTTATAGTTTGTCATACCGTGAGAAGAAATGTAATACTCTCAAGACGTGTGAATATTAGAAAGAAAGAAAATGTAAGCGAAAACTAGAGAAATTATTTTCAGAAATAAAGTTATAACGCTTTTTTATCTTTGTCTATCCTATCGAAAACTTTTTCACGATTTTTTCCAATTTTTTTAATTCACCAACTCTATTTTTCTTTTCCAATTAAAATTTTTTTTTAGCTCCAGCTTAAAGAAAAGCTTAAAATTTTTTAAATAAATAATAATATCTAATAATAATTGAAAGTGGTAGTCTTCGGAAAAATTTCAATTATTTTCGAAAAAGTCAGAAAAAAATAGAAGATGACCCTGAATAATTTTTTTTCCGATGACTACCACTTTTAATTATTGTTATTATTTTTTTCAATTGAAAAGAAAAATAGAAAACAAAACTATCTTACTTTAAAAATTTCAGAGGATTTGCGAAAGATTTCAAACTTTTTTTCGTTAAAAAAAAAAAGATCTGTATCATTTTTATACATTTTTTTCGTTAGGGTAGAAAAAGATAAAAAAAAGTTTTAGTAAAATCGAAACAAGTCGGGGTCAAAAGTGGTCTATTTGGCATGGAATATATATACTTTTATATATATATTATATATATACCCCTTATACTTTTAAATTTTTAATTCTGTCCTCTACTAAATATCTAAACGCCGCTATTTACGAAAAGACTCTGAAGGATCCTAAGAAAAGCACGTTCTGGAAATCTCATGTGGAATTCCATTACATTTCCCCAGATTTCGTGAGAAGGAAATTCAAAATGAGATTTCGAGTAAACGCTGTGCATACTATCTTTCCACAAAATATAGAATTAATTTGAAAAAATCGTTACTGATTTCCTTCTCCGTGAAAGTAACTGGTGATGATTCCCATGCAGAAATTGCCCCATTCAACCCTATTTAAAATCGGATTTTACACATTTAATTATTTATGAAAATATAAATATAAAGACTTTTTTTAAATTTATAAAATATCCTTTTATTTTTGATACTCTTTTAAAATGTATTCAAATTTTTTAATATAATTTAAAATCCCTTGAAATACTTTTACATATTTTTATATAATTAAAAATCTTGAGACTAATTTTATAGGAATTATTTAAAAATTCCTTAAAATCCCTAATCCTCATATATTGGGTTGAAGTTTGAGGCGTTTAGTCTGACGATTTTTTCCCATATTTATTGTAATAAAAATAAATTAAAAAAAGGTTCGAAAGTGACCAAAACTGGAAATTTGTATTTATTAATGGATTAAAGATTATTTTAAGTGATTTTAAGAAAGGATTTTTAAAAAATTGCAGGGGATGCTAAGAGATTTGATTAAATTTAGGGATTTGTAAAAGATATAAAAAGATTTATCAAACGATTTTTCTCATAGATTCCACACAATTTAAGGACACTTTAACCATTTTGAAGAGATTTAAAATTATTTCAAACGATTTTAATAATTCAAGCAATTCTTTTTTCCATTTGATTACCTCCACATTACAATCAATTCCTTGACATTTCTTTCAATCACTTGAAATGTCTTAAAATCTCTTGAAAATAATTTAAAATATTGAGACTATTATGAATTTTTTATGATTCGTTAAAAATTCCTTAAATTACTCAAAATTTCTTGAAATCTTTTTAAATAAGAAGAATAATTAAAATCACTTAACATTTTTTGAGTTTTTTAAAGTCACTTAAAATCTTTTGTAAGTGCTTTAAATTCCTTAAAATCAGTTGACAAGTCTGATCTCGATTTTAAGATACATACGGCGAATGGAAATCCAACCGAAAGGTGAAGAGAAAATGTGGCGACAGATTTCGAGAATTTGTTTTTGATATACTTACTACCTCTTTTTACAATAGGATTTATTTTCAAAAAATTAACTGGTTAAGTAATCAAATCTATAAATAATCAATTTAGAATAGTTTTTAATCTTGATGGGGTATCAACTAGTTTTCCCTACACAGGATAATAATTAAGGAGAGCGTGACGGGCCTCATGGGGTCCTTGCCAGTTTTCCAGATAAGGACCATGCTAGGACTAGGGAAAACTGGCCAGAATCCAATTAGAATCCCGTCAAAATTTCTGCACGTTTATTTATTGTTAAGAAATATTTGTCTCCTGATTTCACTTGAACAGAAATTGTATTGCTGACAACAAGCAGCAACACTATATAGCAGCATCCCGCAGGATTGTTGAACTGGCTTAGTGGTTGCGACTTACCATTGCATTGGCATAGTACGCTTTTGACTACACGGAGCCACCATCGCGACTAGTTTTTGATCAATATAATATGCCATAGTTCCGCGCGCGCACGCATGGTGTAATATTACAACAATTAAAAATTAAAAGTGCAAGAGTAAATATTAATATAAAAATCATAATTGATATCGATCGAACGTATAAATTAGTACGTTATTTTCTCATTCTGACAGACAAAAAGAAGAGAAAAATATCTTAGGGGTGGTTCCTACAAAAGAAACCACTTTATTAGAGTGACAAAATACTCAAGAAAAAAAAAATAGGTTCAGAAAATATTTCTGTTTCCACTTTTCCACAATAAAGAAAATGTAATAAAAAGTATTTCTCAGTAATTTCAAATAGATAAAATAAGTAGATTGTGGATCTTGGTCGAATATACAAATGAGATCGTAAATTAACTTTGACTTAGGAGATACAGACCCCCTGAGATTCCCTGATTTTAGCAAAATAAGGGCCTTAAGCAAAAACTTCCTTTACTTAACAGAAATTGGGTTAGTCTCGGATTAAGATATCCTCGCACTTTCAGATACGGGGAAATTTATATAAGGAGGATTGAAAAGGGTTTTAGGAAGGAAGCTGCACAACTCCGGTTTAAGAGGTTCTCCCCTAAAAGGGTAGAGAAACAAAAGCTTATGTCCTAAAGAGATGTAAAAGCAAATTACATTAAATTTACATTAGGACTCTTTCCCTTTAATCCGGGGTAAATATTAGAATCCAGTTCACGTATGCGAGTTTATAAAAAATTTATGAGGTGAAAGAACGTGCGGAAAAATATGGTTTTTGAGCAAAAATTCCCATCAGAAAGAGAATGGTCGGACATAGTGAAGAGCAGCTGAAAACTAAATAGGATTCCCATTTAGTTCCACTTAGTATTTTGTTACCAAGTGATATCAGAATAAGGATATAAAATGAGTCCAAACCGAGTTCAAAACACCAATACCTTCTCATTTGATGAGAATGTACAAATATCAAGTGATTCCAAAATATCTCAAAATATTTCAATATATTTTAAAAGATTTTAGAGATACGAATATATATTTTAAGAGATTTAATATATGAACAAGTTTCCGAAAATTTCAAGAGATTTATTTACATTTTAAAATTACTTTACAATCTTGAAAATCATTTCAATTCTACTGAAATTCCTTAAAAATTCTTAAAGTCACTTAAAATCTCATAATTCATTAAAGATTTCTTGAACTCTTTTAAATATTTTGAAATTCTTTAAAATTACTCGAAATATTTGAAATTTATTTATAAAAAAATACCTTTAAATATTTTTAAAATACACGAAAGTCCTTAAATTCTTTACGGTTTTTCTAAAAACATCTAAAAAGCTTTAACATATTTTAAAATTCTTTAATATCTTTTGAAACCACATGAATTTATTAAAAATATTTTTAAATCTTTGAAATCTTGGGAAATCCTTTGAAAATTTTTGTAATCTTTGGAATTCTTTTAAAATCTTTTTAAATTCTTGAAAATTTCAAGAATACTAGGAAGAGTGAAAGAATATACGAGAATATTTAATGAATATCGGAGTGATCGACCGGTCATTGAAAAAGTAATTTTTCGATTCATCTAAAGTTTCCTCATGTTCCTCTTCCACTTGTACCCATTATGTAGACCCCCTTTTAAAATGACTGGACCGGCGAAAGTAAAGAGCTTTTAGGGGGTTGAAATTTTAAAAGCTAATGCTGATTTTGCATTGACGCCACTCTAAATCTTAACCTTCATCTAATGCTATCAGAATTTGATAAAGGGTGCCTAAAATTGTGAATAGATAAAATAACATAGGTGTACTTCCGAAAGTGATCCACTTTCGATTTCCTTGAAAGTGCGTATACCTATGTATTTTCTTGCGCTGACACACATTTTTTTTTCTACAAGTGATAGTTACTGCGAAAATAAGTGGAACATGGAATTTTATATTAAAAAACCCGAAAAGGTACATCCATTAGTTTAGGCTTCCTCTTACCATTTCTCTTTGCCACTTTCCTTTACGATGAGTTCTTATTACTATTTCTCTTTACGATGATTTCGCTATAACATATCAAT
>JAUESI010000038.1:5093892-5114551 GCA_032275145.1 Synergus laeviventris | reverse complement strand
TATTATTATTATTATTATTATTATTATTATTATTGATATTAGTATTATTATGCAGGTAGGGAAAATGAACACTTCATAGTACTGAGGTGAAAGTTATTATACTATATACCCATTTCGCTAAATATCACTCATTAGAGAACTTTTCGTCATTCATGCTGCGAAGTTCATAAATGGCTAATCGCTGCATGCTTATTTATTCACTATAATATTAATATTACTGCGAGTTGGGGAAACATTGCATGGATAATAATTCATAATATTCAAATATAAAGGAGATAAAATATTATTACCATTTCGAGTCATTTATAGAGATTTTATGGATTTCGAAGAAATTTCAAGGCGTTTTCAGATATTTTAAGGAATTTGTTAAGACGGTGAAAACCATAAAATGGAATTTTAGGTCATTTTAAGGGATTTAAGGATATTTTGTGGAATTTTGATAGTTTTGGCAATATATCAAATATCGTTTTAAGGAATTTCGAAGGACTTTACCAAGGGGTTGACAACTTGTGAATTCTCCTGAAATATCTTAAGTTTTTTGAAGTTACTTGAAGTCTCGTGAAATCATTAATTCAAGTCATTTGAAACTTCTTGAATTCTTCTGAAGTCATTAAATTCTCCTGAAATTTCTGAATTTTTAAAAAATCTCTTGAAGTCATTGAAATATTCTGAACTATCTTGAATTCAGAAGTAGGTGTACACCCGCTTGGTCGAGTTGTCAACTCCAAGGATTTTACGAAATCTCTTGAGTTTTTTCGAAAAAATATAATTGCATAATATTTCGTGGGAGTTTAAGTGATTTTAAGGATATTTAAGAGATATCAAAGGAACATCACGAAATTTGAAGAGATTTCACGAGATTTCATAATATTTTAACGACTTTTACTGGATTTCAAAGGATTTTATAAAATATATTGGGTTGTCAAAAATATTAAGGGAGTTTACGATACCTCATGTCATTTTAGAGAATTTGAAGGTATTTAGCTTTAAAATTTCACGAATCCCTTTGAAATATCTTAAATTTCCTAGAAACCTTTTGAAACCCCTTAAATAATAAATCCACAAAAACTTTCAAAATCATAAATCTCTTGAAATTCATGTGGAAAATTTGTGAAAATCTCTAAAAATTCTTTAAAACCCGGTGAACTTTTTTAACATTTAAAATCTCTTCAAATTCAATTAAATCCTTTAAAATTTCACAAAACCTTCTAAAAATCAGAAAAATCTTTTGGAATCCCTTAAAATTTTACGACAAGCTTCTATACAATATTTTAAAACTCATGAAAATTTCCTGATATCCATTAAAATATCCTAGAAACTCCCTGAAATTCCTTAAAATTGTAAGATAACATTTAAAATTTCAAAACCCTTAAAATTTAAATTTCATCCCTTAAAACTCGTAGAGATCTCTTAAAAAATTTCCAGAAATCTCTCGAAATTCACGGAAATTTCAGACTTTTTAAACCCCTTTAAATTCCTCAAAAAACAACATTCAAAATCCCACAGAATTCTTAAATATCTGTTAAAGTTGCATAAACTTCTTTAAAATTCCAGGAAATATATTGAAATCCCTTAAAACTCTGCAACATCTTTTACGAATCCCAAAAATATTTTGAATTTCATAAAAATCATTTCAAAGTCGTTTAAAATTACTCTCTAAAAAAAGTGATCTAAACGAAGTATCTTAAAACTCGCTTGCGTAGTACGTGTGTTGGTTTACTATTTATCTATTTGATAATAATAATACTGCTGATAATAATCATAATAATGATGATAATTTGTCTTTGTGCGCACGCTGCTTCCTCTTAGAAATGTTTCAATAAAAAAAAATCAATACAAAAATCATTAAACTCGTGATCCATTATAGAAATAGTACTCCGGATCGGGTTGAACTATTAAGAGACACGTTTTTAGAATCGGCGAAGAGTCGTTTTATTGAAATAACGTAATAGCGAGTCGGAACGAAAGATATCGAAGAAGAAAAATCGAATTTATCGGTCTCCCGTTAGAGAACGACTTTCTGCTTGAATTCGATGAGACTGCCTGTTTATACAGAGACTTGGGCAAATACGTTGCAATTATCATATAAAAGGATCGTTCGGGGGAAGAAGGACACGTGATACTATGGTATATGGCAAGCTTTTATGTGGGATAGAGGGTACAAAAGGACCGTGGAAAAGGTATGGGACATCAAATTCCGCAGAAAAGGGTCAGAGAAAGGGTATGAGGGCGAGAAAGATAAAGAGGGACAGAATCTGGAAAAGAGAAAAAAAGAGAGGGAGACACTGAGATGCGTCTTTTATTGATCTGGCATCGTATACTCAAAGGTCTGCGAATGCATGTATCTGGGCCGTTCTCAATTTCTTTTCAACTCAAAATCGATAAGCATTTCTATATTCGTGGTCTTTGACTTCGAGATATACAATGCCTCGTCAAGAAGCGTTCCGGGATCCTGAGATTTCTGTTGAGAGGGAGCAAAAGTGATTAATGGCAACCATCAATAGAAGGGGGATTAACAGAATAAGTAACTGTGCATATATGGAGAGCTAAAATAACGAATTTTTACATAAATGAATTGAAGTTTTAATTAAAGTCGCAATGAGGATAAAACATATTTGTAATAGTATGAGTTCATTGTAATTTGACTTTGTTAATTGGTTTCCGATCTCGGGGAAGGCATAAATGTCTAGTATTAAACTCTCTGCTGCACAGTAACTCCAAAGCACGTGCGTAAGTAGTTCTGAGTGGTTTTGGTCAGCCAATCGAATGGAACCTATCGTTTCAGGCGATTAATGAGCCTCATCAAGAAGGAGGACATTATTAGACCGCAACACTTACTTGTCTCGTTTCCTCTCTCAGGAGTTAATTTTCGAGCATTTCCGAGCATTTGCCTGACCTACATTGCACAACTAAGAATGCTCTTATTACATTATTGTATCTATTGGGAATTAAAATTTGAATAAATAATAGTTGAAACATGTATTACTTGAAAATATGAAGACTTTTACTTTGGTCGAACGAATCAAAAATTAATTAACAAAACACGAAAATATATTTACAAAAAGTCAGTTAGCTTCGTACAATGTGTTAATTAAGAATGACATAACAACCAGAAATTTAATTAAAACAATCAAGTAATCCCGTCGTAATACAACACTTTCGTAACTTGAAATTTCAACAAAGTTTGCAGTTATCACGTTTCCTGCCTTTAATACACATAGCAAGAAATACCTAAAACATCAAACCAGAAATTAAATCCTCAACCAGAATTTTTTATGTACAGAAGTATGAAAAATGTATTCAACAAAATATACCCAACGATTTTAGAAAATTACTCTCTGCCCTTGAATTTTCTCTTATCATGCTTCAATTTAAGGCAAACATAAAAATTACCCTAAACTTTAAATCCTGCTTATATACTAAACGGTCGTACACAGAAAGACTATCAGCATAAAATTATTAAACCAACTAAATATGTGATCTTTTTATAGCTTCGAAATAAAAAAAGTCAATGAGATGTAGAAAAGAATAATGAACAAGATTTCTTTCAGTGGATATAATTTTGTTCGTCATCAGAAAGGAAGACATTTTTTTATGAGTTCACTCATTGTGGAAATGGAATCTCCAATAAAAGTTTCGAAGTACAGTTTCTGTTTTTATCCTAAGGGATGTCGCAACTTCGAAACATTTGTATTTCCTTTTAGTCCGCACATCTCTGCTTTTTTTTCCGCACTACATAGAAGTATTTTCACAAAGGAGTCTTAAATTTAAGGTTACGCCGTTGGCATTCGTAACAGGAATCGGAGGTTAAGGGTGACTTACGGGATTTGAGACAGTGGGCAGGAGAATGAAGATGGGGATGGGAAAGAGGAGTAGAAACAGAGACTTCTGGGAAATAAGTCCAGACAATTGAAGCCAAAAGTCGACGCGTTGGAGGCGAGCGGTCGCCACAATATGTCAGTGTATTTATTTGTCGTATTTTTGAAAAAAAAATGGCGCTATGGACACGATATGTGTGCACTCATATAATATAAAGACATAGATTTTATGGTTTATAGCCGCTGGTGTGAATAAAGTCCGATCCACTACCTCTTGAATATTAATGAGAGGGACCGCTTTTGTGTATATATGTTAGGTACTTTCGACTCCAACCGTAAATGCTTATGATGGATTAGAATAGCCACGACACTTCCTACCAAATCCCTTTCAGATACCCAAACACGGGCGGGGTTTCAAGATTTACGCCTTAAGTTCTCTTTGAGTGTATTTCTAAACAGAAATACCCGCCCCTCCATCTTTCAACCAATCACTCATCGCTCTCTATTTACTTCCGGGTTCACGTATGAGTAAAAGAGTTTAAAGTTGAACCTCTATTTTATATTTTTACTAGCTGACATTTCCCTGTCGAACTTTAAGTGATTTTGGGATATTTTAAGGGTTTTAATAATAGTTTAAACGATTCCAAAAGATCTAGAATGATTTTAAAGAGTTTCAAGTGATTGCACGACATCTAAAATGGTTTCATGGGTTTTTAAGTGATTTTATGAATTTCAAGAAATTTCAAAATATTTCAGGTGATTTTTGAGAAATTTCAATCGCTTTCAGAAGTCTTTAAAAGAATTATTAAGTCTGACGAAAACTTTTTATTTTTACTCGGAGAAAATTTTCCTGGTGTTGCCCGGGATTTCAAAAGGGTTCAAGCAACTTTCAGGAATTTTAAGAGATTTCTAGAAGCTTTCAGTGACTTTTAGAAATTTTAAGAAACAAGCGAATTTATAGGATATTTAAGGGGTTTAATAATGGTTTAAACAATTCCAAGAAATTTAGGATGATTTTAAAGAGTTTCAAGTTCAAAACGATTCCAGGATTTTTCAGGGATTTCACGACATCTAAAATGATATCATGGGTTTCTATAAGTGGCTTTATGAATTTCAAGAAATTTCAAGAAATTTCAAGTTATTTGGAGTGATTTTAAGAAATAGCAATGGTTTTCGCAAGTCTTCAAAAGAAGTTTCAGACGGCTAGTCTAAAGAAAATTTTGTATTTTGTATTTTTGCATTTTAGAATAACAGTAAAGTTCAAAAAACCATTTTATTTTTAGTTAGTTACTGATAAAGATTTACCTGGCGTTGCTCAGAATTTTAGGATATTTCAAGTGAGTTTAAGGAATTTCAAGGGATTTCATGAAGACTTGAGAGATTTTAGGGAAATAGAATATAGTTTAAAAAAATTTCAAGGAATTTAACAGTAGATATTTCAAGAGATTTTAAAAAAGTTTTAAAAAGTTTAAAGATTTTCAAGAGTGTTGAGAAATGAAATCCATTAAAATTCCTCAAAATTAGCCACAAATTTTTTTAAATCTTCTGTAAATGTCTTTAAATCATTTTAAATATTTCAAAATCCCTTGGAGCTTGAAATCTTCTGAAGTATGTGAAAAAAACTTTTTGATAACTCTCTTCAACCCTCCTAAAAATCCCTTTATATTCCTAAAATCAATTAAATCACTTAGCTACCCTTAAAATTTGTTTAAATCTTTTAAAGTCTTTTTATCTTTTGCAATTCTTAAAAACACTTTAAAATCCTGGGTAACACCAGATAAATTTCTGCTAGTCAATAAATAAAAATTTCAAGTTATGGGAACTTGGGAAACTTTTTTAAAAATATTTTTACTTCAATAAATGTAAAAAAATCGTCAGACTAGACGTCTGTAACTTCAATCCAATATTTTGAAAGTATTTATCAACTTCTTTAATTTTTCGTTTTTTATTATATTTAAGTTTGACCAATTTTTCATAATCCAATAGAATTCTTTAAAATATCTTAAAATATCCTAAAATCCTTTAAAATCACTATATTTTGCAATCATCCAAGTATCTTTAAAATTCCCAAAAATTCCGGACTTTTGGAAACTGTATTCGTATATATTTGTATTCCAATAAATTAATGTGAGAAAAAAATCCTGAGACCAGAAGTCTGAAACTTCAATCCAATAAAAGAGTTAACACACTTGTTTTCCCCTTTTCTGAGAATTGCAGAGGACCCCAAAAGTTTCCAATCCTGAAAACTATCTAGAAGGCAGTTTCAGTTCAGCTAAGAGGAATTTTGATAACGCGACAAAGTTTGCGAGGTGGTTTTCTGACTATTTCGGCAGCTTCTGGTTTTTCACAAGATTTCAAGAAAAATGTTAACAAAAGGGAAACCGACGGATAAAAAATTCCAATTCTATTTGAAGCATCACTCTGGATGACCATCCGGTTTATTTAAAAAATCCATTTGAGAAAGCAGAAAGCACAAAGCAAAAGAACATACATCAACAAGGTACCTCATCATTTCAGAAATATGCCGAAAGGGTGAGTGCCATCATCAGAGCAGAGAAACGTATACAATTCACTCGCTGGACACGGTATCGATCTTTGCCTCGTGCGTTCATTTATTTCCCTCACAATCGAGCTATCCGGGTATTGAACCAACCTTTCTTTGCTCTCTTCCGGCATTGGGACGTCAAATGCGATTCACGCCGTCGCATTAAGCGACTGATGACAAAGCGCCGTTTTTTTTTGCAAGCATGATCGGAATTCCTCAAATACGCAGTCTGGGATATTTACATCCATTTCGAAGTTTGGTACACAGTAGAAAGACAAATAGTTCTGGCTCGTTGTCCCTGAATACGTGTAGTTACCGATATTTCCGTATCAAATTTCTGTTGTATTTCCCGGTGCACGACTCGTGCTGTCGATTGTTAGATTACACGCGCATCTGGTTTTAAATTTCTTCTCATTGTCTTCGGTTCTCCTACCAAGTTCTTCTCTGGAACCAGATCGAACTCTATTCAAAACAGAATGAAAGTTCTTCAAACGAAGAAGCTCGAGAATTCAATCTCAGTGAAATAGCCGATTATTGTTTCCGCAGTAGTTATCAGGCGCCTTGAGCTTTTTGTCAAGTGCAAATTAATCAAGTGATTCCGTTCCAATGTAACTATTGACTCGCCTCAACCTTCCACTTTCAACTACTTACTAATAAGGGAGCGCAAATAGTATAAGATAAATTATTTTTGGATGTCGTCGGTTACTGTAACGAGTTACTGGGACATTTTTAAAGAATAATAAGATAAAAGAACCCTTTCTTACATTTTAGTACCAAGAGTTATAAGATCATCTTTCGCCTCTATCTAAACATAGACGTAGAAAAAGTTCCGTCCATGAAAGGATTCGGTTAAGCTCTCAGAGATAACTGCTGGAAAAGTCGGCGGGGATAACTGTCGCTTTAAGATTTCTAATCTAAATGAACGCTCGTTTCGTTTCGGGCAGTGGTGATTAGTTCCTTCAAGTTGCTGATCTCTGAAAACGATTTTGCGATATTTTCTTTAAATTAAATTCTTGAAACTATGTTCCAATCTCGCGATTCACATCAGCCTTATTGGTGCTTCGAGAAATCATACAAACAAATCCATTTTAACTCTGTTTTTATTCACTTCATTTCCATTCCATTATGGGAAGATAATTTACATATATGGTGAACTTTCACTTCATTTACGGACTGTAGTTACAAGTAGTTACTTTTCAAAATATCTTTTGAATACTTTTGACAATCATTGCAATTTCTTTAAATCACTCGTAAAAAAATCCTTGAAATTCTTTAAAATCATTGTAAATGTCTTGAAATTTATTTTATAATAGATTTTGCTATGTTCGAATTTCACTTTATAGATTTCAATTAATGCTCAAAAGTTATAACGGTTTATATTGATATTTCTGAATGAAACATTTATTACTTGCTTTGTTCCATTGACAATTTGTGACCACATATTGAATACTATTCTTAATTTTCTCTTGTACCTTTTTCAATGAGAACAAAGACAAGGGAGTCCAAAAATCGTAAAAATAGAATCACGTAATAAACGGACGACCCCAAATCTCTCAAGTATCTTGAAGTCAGCCCTCCGATTTTTATTCATCGAATAATGGTCACTTGAAAATTTAAAAAGCCGCAAGTTCGGGGCAATTTATCGAAAAGAGTAAAGCAGAAAAGAGAAGGTAAAATTTGTTGAAGAAAGGTAAAACAAAGGCAAGACCATAGTAAGTCTGCATTTTGCTTCTTTACGAGATGCTATACGCGTCGCGACGGTGGACGATACACGTTAGGGCGGTGGGTTAACCAAGATTTACATTTTTCCAGGGAAATAGGTTTTGCGATAAAAGGATTTGGAATAAATTTTAGCTAGGTGGTACGTTGGACATTTTGATTTAGTAGTCGTTTGAGAGTTGGCAAGCTCTTTGGAACTTGGCCAACATTTTTATGTTATTCTCTCTCTCTCTATTTTACCCCCCCCCCAACCACCAACTACTCCTCGCTCTGGTTGCCGTGGCTTAAACGCATCCGAAAGTCAATCCGCGGTCTCCACATAGAAATCTACTAAACTCTACTACGTCTTTACTCGATCCAGATGACTCTTTTATCGAAATTGCATACTTCTTCAATACAGCGGAAAATGCTCTGGGATTTCGCTCTGCGAATTGATTTAGATCCATTTGTAGTTCTTTTAATAGCGCGGCAATGATTTAAATTTAAACTATATTTTCAGACAATCCCACCGAAAAAAAGTCACGGGAATATGACAGAGACGGCCCAGCTTTAATAACAAGATGACTGCTGTATTCTATTTCGAAAGGATTACGCAACCGTGGATAATTTAAAAAGAATGGAAGAGAGACTCGATGGTAGAAACAAGCTTTAACATGGATTTTACGAAAAGTTTTTCATATACGTATCAGCTGATAAATTGAAAGAGGATAAGCGATATAGAAAAAGTATTTAGGTCATTATTAGATATTTTATTTGTCTCTTTGAAGATAGAAGGTTTTATAACTTTGAGAAAAAGTATTTTTTTTGTTCTTTTTTCGATTATTAAATTTTTCATTTACGTTCGCTGTAGATCGTGCCGTTTCATGGAAAAGCAAAGCTTAATACTTATTATTGATTTTTGTACGAAAAAGTGATTTATTAGGGTCGAATAGCGATTTACTTAAATACGAGCGTAATACTAGATTTACACATAGTGAATAATTTCGTGACAAGTAAAGCTTTATTTATTGCGGAATTTATTTATTCGTAAAAAATTCAATTTTATGGGCTGTGAACGTCAATTTAGAAAAATGGTATTTTTCACCCGGAAGCAGTTTTCCGGGAAAGGAATCTCGGATACTTTGGATATTTGAGATTGTATTGACAGGAAGTTATATCAATAAGATAAATGCTTCTACCGAATTTTGGGAGGAAGAAGATATGGCTTCGGGATAAAAAGCCTAGTTTTTTTTACTGAGGCGAGCAGTTACGAAACTAATATTGTTTTTTGTATTTGAATACTTAAAATAAAGAGAGTTTTTGAATAATTTTAAAATCTTAATAAAATGTTAAATCTCATCAAAAAGTTCCTGAAATTTGTTCCCTCCTTATTATGAATAAAAGTTAATGATTTTTTACTTAATAAAAATGTCTTCTCACCCTGCTTTTGACACAAGTTGTAATAAAGAGGACTTACCTGAAACAAAGAAAAAAAGAAATGTGTTAAACGATGTTAAATTAGTAAAGGAAGAAAATAGTCAGATGATATAAATAAGAATGAACGTTTCTAGTTTACAATATAATCAATAAAAAATGTATTAATTTGAACGTTCAGAACTTTTCAGTTATTAAATTTAATCATTCCTGAATTTCGGGTTCTTGAAATACCCAGAAACAAATTTCGAAAAAATAACCACTATCATTGACAACCACCCATCAATTTAAAAAAATAATTTTTGAACCGAAAAAAAATACTTAAGAATTTCGGGCTATTTTCGAGCTCTTGAAATACCCAAATGCCGATTCCTATTATATACCATCCCACAATTTTTAAAATGTTTAAAAGTTTAATTATGCTAAGATTGTTAAACATGAAATATTCCTTAAATAAATACTCATCGTTACATAAAGAAATACTATATAATAATTATATAAAGTGCTATACTATATAAACTATTGAAAATAAAATACAATATAAATAAATTTATAATTTATAACATGGATAATTTTTTTTCGGACTCTGATTGCTTTGTATAAACAGTATTTTTCAAAATTGAGAGTTGGTTATCAATGGTAAGGGTTGATTTCGGAAAATTGATTTTCAGACACTTCAATAGCCCAGAAATAGCCCGAAATTCTAGAATAGTCTTTTTTGAAGTAAAAGTATTTTTCAAAATTAAGAGTCGGTTTTCAATGAAAGTGGTGCTTTTTCGAATTTGGTTTTTTGATATTACAAGCGTCCGAACATAGCCCGAAATTCTGGTATGATTAAATTTCAAATTTCAAGATTTGTATCTACTGGAGGTGCTAGCAGATAGGGCACTCAGCACCTCCACTAAAATTTAATTTTTTTTAGAAAAATAGAAGTGCCCAAAAATGTGCATTACCGCCCAAAATTATCCCAAAATTCTGGAGGGGCCAGCTTAATAGTTTTCCTATTCAAAACCTCATATAAGGAAATCTTACGAAATCCCAATTTTCACCCTTGGGTATCTAAAAAGATTAAAGTGTCTTATATTTATACCTTGTGTTTTAAAATTGGTTAAAAAGTGGATAGCATTCTAGACGAAATAGACTTTGGAATAGACTCAGAGAGAAATATACCAAAGATAGGAGAATTCGGGTAACAGGAATGAGAGTTAGGACTACGATCGTAACGACCATTCCGAGGATATTTGAAGACGTGGTGTTCTGGAGTGAATGTGAGGGAAGAGAATAGAGTTAGAGGGTGGAAAAGAGGAAAGAAGAGGGAGAATGAGAAAGTAAGAGAGGGATGAAGAGAGGGATGAAGAGAGGAAGAGAGAGAGAGAGACAGCTGTACATAAAGAGAGCGTGCGCGTCAGAGGTTAGGCATCGACCAGAGAAAAGGTTGCTTTTCAGTGCGACGCCGTCCGTCGCTTCATACGCATAAATTGCGTACTTCTCCTGCTTTCGTGATAACAATAAGCTAGTATCTCATTAGCTCTCTTTCCATTTTCTTCTCATTCTAACAGTTTCCCTCTAAATTTAGCCTCCGTCGCGGATATTTATCCCAGAAGAGAACTACAGTGAAATTTTCACTTTATTCCTTATTCCTTATTCCTTATTCCAATAGTGAAATTAAATTAAGGGTTTTAATAATACCCTTTCTTTTACGCAAGCTCCGCATATCAACAGAAATGTTTCTCAAAGAGAAAACCATCTCTGCGAGCTGAAGAGATTTTAAACAATTGAAAAATTTCACCTAGCTTAATTCTTTCAAGGAAACATGAGTAGTATTTATACAACTTATTTTGGAAGATTTTTAAATTCTTGAACTAAGATAAAAACATCGAATTGATTAATTTATGGATTTTGAGAAGCATGCACGGCCGACTAAACTCGCATTTTTCTACTACATGGGCGGATCGTCTTGTCGATACTTTCTCTTTCCACTTGAAAAATGATAACTCGCAATTTTCTATGATGGAATAAAGACGACTTTAATAACAGGATTTAAATATATATCTTTGAATTTGAGGCACAATGAAAAAAGGCTTAGAATAAACGAAAATTATGATCTACAGACAATCTGATAAATTTTAATGCATCGTAACATTTATTTCGCTTGAAGGAATCTGTAATAAAGAAACTTGAATCGCCATGCATGTCAACCAAGTCGCCCAGAGTGTCTGGAAAAATAGGAATACATGAATGTACTCGAATAGATGTAGAGTAGTTTCCTCAGTTTAGTCGTAAAACTCTTGGTACGTGTTGTCGGCCGCGAGTTTCAGCAACAGGAAATCGTGCCAATTTGTCGAAAGAATACTCGTAGCTTCATTTTAAGTTCTCTTAGCTATCTAAAGCTGGTATGAACTTCCTTTAAATACAGGAAACTTAAAAGCACTTCAATATTTTTATGGTGCAAGACCTAAATAACTCTGATCGTCAGTGAAATGCACGTGAGTTACACAATAAATAATTTATCACACAGAAATGACACAATCTATTTTCAATAAATGCAATATTTTCTCTGAATTAAATCAGATTGAAATCTTTGAATCTTTGAATTTGATAAAGTTTGATTGATTAAAAGAATGAGTGACTTTTCGATCATGAATTTAACACTATTTACAATGGGGATCTGACGAGGCATCGCTAGGGGTTTCTATTTTTTAATAAAATCTTGTAACTCATTCGAATTCTTTTAAAATTCTTTGAACTCACTTGAAATATATTTTGATCCCTTCAACTTCTCATTAATCATTAAATTATTTTTAATCACTTTTTTAAAAGCCTTTTAAATTCTCCAGGAACACTCCCTAAAAAAATTTTTGATGTTAATCTAAAATCTTGGAAACTCCTTTGAATTACTTTGAAGTTCAAAATTCTTTAAAACTACTTGATTCGATATTGCAAATAATTAATCCAGAATAGTTTTTTAATCTTGATGGATTATTTAACAGTGAGAGCGTGACGCGCCTTGTGGGGTTAGAACTAGGGAAACCTGACCAGGACCCGATCAAAATTTTTACACGGGTAATAGCTTATGATAGTACTCCAAAGTAGCCAAAATTTCCAGAAGAGCACATCATTTCCTCTGTAAAATATTCTGTTCTTTTCGAATCATTACAAAACCGATGTATCAATCTTTTCTTTAAAGTGAAGAAATAAATTTTTTTGAATGAAAGAAAATTTAATTGCACCAAACAAACTTTGTTCTATTCTCAAAGAACACAGGAGTACAACTGATAAAAGGAAATGAGAAGATATGCAAAAACAAGTAGAAGTCAATAGCTGTTTCACAAAGGAGAGACGGGGGTGGTTGAATAATGGATATTAAATCGTAATATCATGCTATTAAACTCCGCTACGACTATTTAGATATTTAGATATTAAAACATCTGAGATTGGAATATCTGGTTCGTATATTTTAATAACTGGATATTAAGTTTTAGTATCTACGTATTATATCGAAATATGCATCTAAATAATCGTTCCAAAGTTAAATAACACGACATGACGGTTTAATATTCAGCTTTCTCCATGATGGTAAGTCAATAAGAAAGTGTGGGATGGAAACATGTAAAGGAAGCAAAGAAAGCAGCGAAGTAAGTTGGTACTCAAAAACACGAGCTCGTCAAAGTACTTACGATCGCGTTATGGCTGGACTTTATAGGCAGCGTTAGCGACGGCGCTGGTAAGTAGTAGCTGTGGTCAGACGTGAATGTGGTCAGACGTGAATGTGGTCTACCGCAACACGCTGACCAACCCTTACTCGACCCACCACTTCGTAAATTAGTATCGGACGCGTTATACGACTGCTGCAACTCGTTAAACCCACTCAGTCTTACTTGAAAGGATTTGACAAATGACATGGAAGACATTCTAGACTTAATTTTACACGAATCAAAAGTCACTCGATTTTTATTCTTGCTGTTTTCAATTTTCATTCGCGAACAAGAAAAAAAGTCAATTCATCTATTTCGATTAAATGCATGTCTTGAAGGGTAAATAAAAAGCATTGTGGATTACCTCTGTACAATTATAAGAAGATATCACTTCAGGATTTTTGGCTGACTAAACGTGCCCTTTACTACTACTACTACTACTACCTCCTCACTAGCTGACCACACATTGACTTGCACTACTTTCCCCCTTCTATTCTAACCATTCACTGACCTCTACCGCAAACTCAATACTTCTCCCCCGCGCCCAATCACCATAATTTAGGGACGTTTTTTTTAATAAAAAAATCTTGTTTTAAATATATAACTTTGTTTCAGAAATGATCTGAATTTCAATAGGTAAAATATTCAAGGGATTCTATATTCATTATGAACTTATTCTGTGTCAGGGATAAAAAGATTATATGACCTTTGACGTTTGGTTGTAGAAATTATTTAATTAATTTATCGATTCCGGTTTGAAATGTAATGCTTGAAAGTCATGGGATATTAATATCGTTTCTAAATGAACTCAATAAATCATTTCAATACTTTTGAAAACGATTGCAATTTCTTTAAATCACTTGTAATATCTTGAAATCTCTTAAAAATCCTTGAATTATTCAAACTATTTTTTCATCCCTCCAAATATCAAATTTTAGGTATATACCATTGTTCCAGAAATGATCTGAATTTCAATACGTAAAATATTAAAATATTAAAAAATATAATATATTCATTAGAGAGATTGAGTTCCACAGATATGGAAAAAATTAAAAAGATGAGAGAATGAACGTGTAGATTCGGAATAGTGAAAATTCGTGATATTTATCTTATTTTTCCGCATAAAACATTATTAGTATTGGCATTGGCAGAGATGTATCAATTCATTAAAACAACGAGATGCTTTTTCCCCAAATGTTAGGTGTTTGTTGCTGATCGATGAAAAGTGGAGTGGTGCCTCGTTGCTCGTAATGAAGTCTCACATAAAGCACGCTTCGTATCGGGGCAAACAACACGGCGGAAGTATTTATTGCCAGAGGCTAATACCGTTTTATTGGGATGTAAAATGAGGCGACTTTGTGCCGATGTTGGCTGTTTTCGAGCAACTCGTCTGGCATAACGCATCTTTTTGCCCTCTTCACCACACTCTCTCTCTCTCTCTCTCTGTCTCTCGTTTAACTTTCACTCCAACACTTCTGAATTGTACAGGGATACCGTTCTCTTTCTGAATTCTAAAAAATAAGGGTGACAGTAAGGGGTATCTAATTTTTAATCAACACCAAAATGGAGTGACATGAGAAAATAACTTTAATCTCATTACAAGAAGCTAATGTGAGCTCCAAAAGATATTAAGTGTCAGATCCACTTTTCATAGATTCCAGAAGAGCGACAGATACTGCGTCCGTCTCCTGGGATCTCACGTAGTCTGCTAAGTTTGTGCAAGACTTTATCGCAAATCGGAAAACTTTGTCTATAAAGTTGAAAGATAGAATCTCGCATGATATCATTGTAAATACAGAGAATAAAATTCCACATGATTGTAAGAAGTTGCATCAGGCGAGATACAAAATCCGCAATACAAATGAAGTATAAATAGATTTTTTCTCTGGCAAGAGAAATAATTTAAAAAGATTTCCATGAAGCGTGTTTAATAGGAATAATGTAGGCAGGGACATGTAAAATATAAGAAGAGGCGCTTGCATTCTTACATAAAAGCTTTTCGCTAATAATAGAGAAAAATATGTTTGTACTATTTTCACGCTCCCGGGGCAACTGCAAATTATTATTAAAGTTAGCGTTACACCTCTAAACTTGAGAGTAGAAATGTCGCTGTATATTGTAATTTTACGCGACGCGACTGTTGCTTTTTATGAGTTTTTTACGAAAACGGAAAACAAATATTAAATGTCATGCTTCTGTGAAATGAAAAAATTTGTATTCCAGACAGCACTAGTTGAAAAGAAATAATTAAATAATTTAACTTGGGGTTAATCACGTAATTTTTCTCACTTCTCTTTTCTCATTTTTCACTTATTTTCACCTGTGATGGGTTTAGCGTTGATTTTATTGGGAGAGGAGCGTGCTTTTACGATGTTGATTCGAATAAAAGGAATGAGGGTAGGAGAAGCTTTGATTCGACGTCTAATGCCTAATAGGTTGTACAAGCATCTTGCTTAGTTGGGTGGAGTTGCAATCACTTAGCTAATCATGCTACTCGGTCAGCCGACGTGCCGTGCCATGCTGTGCCCGTTACCAACCCTAAAGGTAGTAGTATTCGATGAATTGGAAGACATGCCGTCTCAATATCGCTGGGCGTGTTATATGGCACTGTTAAAACCAACAAATCCACTGCCTGTCTTTTCCCAGATATATTATACAAGAACCTCTACATTTTTCATTACTCGGGAAGTAATTTGCTAATGTCTATAAAAAATTAAAAGGAAAATAAACTTGACTGTACGTAAATAAATACTGTACCCAAATCGTTTTTCTTTTCTTCTTATTTTTAAAGCATGTTTGACTACAAATCAAAATTTGTGGACTGCATTCGGACACGCGAAAGAGAGATTGATGCAAAGTGATTTTGAACGAAAAGGGAATTCAACATTAGCGTGAAAGAAAAAAGGCTTTTTTTCCAACGTGCGGTGGAAACCACATGCTAAAACGGAATTACAAAATTTGCGTCATAATAAAGGCTTTTTCAGGTTTTCAGATAATAAATCATGTGAATGTAAAAGTGTTAGAATTTGTGTGTGTTTGCAGAGAATTATTTAAAAGCTGGCATGGTGCACGGTCGAGATAAAATGAATTTATGATAGAATAAACTAGACCCGAAATTCGCAAAACTCAAAACTAAATGGAAACTGTGAATCCAGAATTTTCGTGAAATATATATTGATAATCAAAATTTCATTCTCAAATAACAATTAATAATTCTTTGGTACAAATGATAACGTTCAAAAAATTGACTGCTTTCATTTATACGCTAAAAAGTGAGAAAAAAATCGGGTTTTTACATTTTTTTGCGTGGAAACAATGAATTCAAAATATAAACTTTCTCAGTGATTTTTTTAGTAAGAATCTCTGAAGAAAAAAAAAAGAAATATATTTGGAAAAAGGCCAAGAACAAATAACAATTTTCTTGTGTGAGATATGAATGTCCATTGTACACGATGAAACTTAATTTCTCGTATCTATTGATCGGTCCCGAAATACAAGTACACATTGAAATGTTCTCAACGAAAATAAAAAAGCTAAATATAAAAGCTGTTGTCTTAAACATCGAATGACAAGTTCAGACATGATAAAGGTGTGTTAACAACTCTCCCTTGAATCCCACTCTAGTAATTCACATTCCCAGAATATAACTCAGACATCCATTTAATTACCACCCGGGATTTCCGAACGGCTCACTAATTATAAATCTTGTGTACTCAGCAAAAACAAACTCGCAAGGATTGGAAAAAACGAGCTAGAGTGATAGATGGGCGCATAAAAACAAAGGCGCGAATGCCAATCCTGCGAGATAGGTGCCAATTTCGAGAATTGAAGGGGCGTAATATCAGCAGCGAGGTTGGGGTGGTGGTAATCCTGAACATGGGAAAACAAACGGGTTGGGTCAGGATGTTAGGCCTCGTACTATGGACAGCGGCAAAAGAAATGGGTCGTATTAAAGGTTCATTAGGGCAGGGCGGCAGCCATCTGACCCAAATTCATATTTTCCACGGTTACGGTGGCGGCGAGATAGTGGAAAGGGTAGTAGGTGGGTTTCGGAGGATAGGGCAGGGATGATGCTTTTCGTGAGGGTCGTGAACGGTGGCGCAGGCGTCACCGGTGGTTTTCTCCCACCTCTTTCACGAGTATGCACAGCCCTGCGATTCGGGCGGGGAAGCGTCGCAACCCCCGACGTTGGCTGCACAGTGCGGGCCCGGACAGCCACCTAGTAGTACGCTCGCGTTTTAGGCAGACGCCGGTTTCGCTCTCGCTCAAAACTTCACCCCTGTCCCTTCACTTTCCTCATCACTCGCCGTGTCTCCTCTTCTTATTCCTTCACATATTCCGCTTTCTATTCTCTTCCTGTTTCTCTTCCTACCCCTACTTTTACATTTTTCTATCCCCTTTTGCTCCAGTCACGGGTCGACTAGAAACGACTTCGAGGCACAGTAGCGGCTGGTACTCGGTAGCGACAAGGTCGAGGTGGTGAAAACAATGGCGTCGACTTCCTCGGGCGTCGAGGGCGTCTGCCGCCGCACGCGTCCTTCCGTCGGAAGGGTTACTCTCGTCTAATTCAACTGAACGCTAAACTCTCGCCAATTGTTTGGAGATACCTGGATACCAATAAACCAATATCCCGAATTTTCCTTACCACGGTAATCTCTGGAAATCATGAGGAATTTCGAAAGATTTCTTGTAATGGAAACTGCGGTTAAGTTTTCCTAAGAAGCATAATTAGTGATAGGAGAGGATCAAGTGCAGAGGGTATATTTCATGTAAAAGAAATCATTTTCGTGATGTCATTTTCATTTAAAGCTGATGATGTCTTTCGAGATTTTGTCAGTCGTCAAATTAGCACTTGCTTTGAAACTTCATTTGATATTGATGAAAGATCCGGGTGTTGAATCGAGTTGTTGGGAGGCAACGTCTTGAAAAGTAGAAAAGTAATTCTGATATAGGGCAATCATCAACCGGAGGATACCCTCCATCACTTCCTCTCCCAATCTCGCATTCATCTCTTCTCTCTTCAGAGTCCTCTCCCTTTAATACTTGGTTACTCCCTCCTCTTTTGATGTTCGTCTTCGCGGACGAAAATATCGTCGGCGGACGGAATAAGCAGCCGCATAACGTCGGTCCGAATCGCTTGAGTTTCGCCCTCGGTCCTCTAGAGAGAAGCTGTCGCACAAAATCTTCCTGTCCTAAACAAACTCGATCTATCCTTGCCTCTGGTAATCCGCAAAATGCCATCAATTCTAATAAAGAAACTCATTAAAGTCTAAGCAACTGATTCATCTGATTTGTAAGTTGGTATTGGAGTCTGTGGAGAAGTGAAAAAATCTTGCAAACGATTTGAATGTAGTCGAAATTGCCCTTTGACTCTTGATCGGAATGAGTCTCGGTGTAGAGCTCATACGGCGGTAGGTTACTCACTGTGCCAAGTGGACCGAAATAGCTTTGGAAAAATGCAAATCGTTGGTGCGCTCTTGCGCCTCTAGTGACTTGGTAACGAGACCGTGAAGCGAAAAAAGCGTGAGTGATGCGAAGATCTAATAAAGTGAGGCTAAATGGTTCTGACTTGTTGAGAATAAAAATGAAGGAGTGTCCAGTGATTTCGAGTGCCTCTTTTCCCAAGACGACTGGCTTCATCGAGAATTGAAGGTATGATGCAAGATTTTCTACTATTCCAAATTATTCTAGGTGAAATGTGATTCTGGGAATTTGATTGTGAGTATTAATAATTAGGACTGAAAAGCCAACATCCGCTTTTCGTTCGTGTGCCTCGAGTAATATGTTTTCAGCCAGGAAATGGATGGTATTCGCAGTACCCATAATCGTACCGCGATCATGCATTCGAGTAGACAGCGACGAGCGATAGCCCGCTGCCTGGATATATTTAACGCACGCGGCTCGTATTACCCGCGTATCTTACAAGCTGAAAATAGACCGAGTTCTTCGCCGTTGGACTCTGGTCTCTAGGGAAGAGTGTACCAAGTCGAAACGAACTTGAGATATATCTTTGCCGAAGAGACTCCGTCAATAATGAGATCTTGTCGAAAGAAAGAGAGGAAAATCAAGTTCGATTTGTTCCCTTTCAATAACATTGATAGGTAAAGTGTCCACTTATCAGGCTTGTTACTTTCTCTCTTTCTTTGTCGTCGCAACGTGTAATGGAATGGAATGGAACAAGTTAATATTTTCGATGTTTTGAATTGAAATTTGTAATCGGAGAAAGCGGGCCGGTAGTAGACTGCGTTTCGATTACAGATCGCGTGCAGAAGAATCCGCGAAAAATGAAGAGGAAGAAGAACAGCAAGGATCTGAGGGAGCACACGTAATGTTAAGCTTAGCTGGTTGAAAACGGGTCAAATATACTGCACGATTGACGCATTTGGTCCCCTTCAACCAGCTGTAGTTGACATTAGTCTTCAGCTCCATCCAAGTTTCATCTTTGCAGTGGAGAGAGCTTCAAACGCTTAGCGGATTCTGCACAAGTTGGATAATTTACTTAATAATTGTTTATATTTAAGAATGCGATATTTTGTACTACACTGTGTAAGAAATTAAGCAACAGAATATTGTAGAGAAATGGAAGAGCACGAAACGTCAATCCAAAGCTGTAAGCAATTACTTATTTGACCTATAGTCATAAGTGCAGGATTTGTCTTCCATCGATATTATTGCTAGAGAATCGCGTGATGAGAGAAGTTCTGATGGTATTGATATTGACAGGGTTGAAACGACTATGAATGAATGTTTCAGTGGTTTTCTAAAGCTTAAAGGCTATAAATCTAGTTCGTTGAATTAGTGGCTCGTCTTTATCAGCAATGAAACAACGTCGCTCTTTTGTTAAAGATAAAAGATGCATTTGAGAGGTTGCTGGAGAGCTATGACGAGGGCGTTGATGCAGGGTCACATTAAGTGCGCTTGTTCGGGTATGTCGATATGCATCTCACATCTTCAACGGCTTTTGTCAAACTTTAAACTACCCTTTGAGCTAGTTTCGCATACTTGTCGATTTTCAAGTTCTAAGTACTGTGCTCGTACATGTACTCTGATATTCGACGTACATCTACGTGAACGATGTATATCCTCATGAATGATGAGGACAATTTTACATCATTTTGACAGTTAAAAATAGCTCGTACGATGTTTAAGCAAAAACATAAAGCTCTGTTCTACTTTCAGGTGTATTTAGCTTCTTAGGTGAATCAGCGTATAACATATCGATTCACCTGGATGGTAAAATCTACGAGAAAGTGGAGCAGCCTTAAAGAGATTAAGTCAAGATACCTTGGAGAAACTAATTGTAGACCAGATACTGATCCTGATTAAATCGCACTAAAACATCCAAGATAGGGCTGAAAACTATCAAAGTAGTTAGTCGGAAAGCAGAAATGATATTTCTGGGAAAGCTCATCAGACTCTTTTAGCTATTTAATGAACATAAGTCGGGTTTGCAGAAGGGTTCTAGTTTC
>JAUESI010000038.1:5079692-5090440 GCA_032275145.1 Synergus laeviventris | reverse complement strand
GATTTTAAACAATATTAAAGAATTTTAAAGAATTTTCAAAAGATTTGCAGTGATTTTAAGAGATTTCAAGTGATTCTCGGTAATTCGAAATAATTTCAAGAAAATTTACGAGATTTAAAAAATATCAATATTTTCTAAAGGATTTCAAGAAATTTTAAGTTATTTTAAGGAATTTAGAGTGATTTCAATCAATTTCAAGTGATTTTAAAGAATTTAAAAAGAATTTAAGAAGAATCCAGATTAGTTTGAAATGATTGAAAATTTGTAAAGTACATTTTGAAGGATTTTAAATGATATTCAAGAATTGTAATCGATTTGAAATGAACTCCAGAGAATTTTCAAGACCTTTCATAAGATTCTAAAAATTTCAAAAAATCTTAAAGGATAGCAAGAGATATTCAAGTGATTTTAAATTTAAAAAATTTAAAGACTAAGCAATTTCAAAGTATTTTAAAAGAATATCGAGAAATTTTATTATTTTCAAGATATTTAAAAGATATCCAGATATCTGAAAGGATTTCAAAAGATTTCAAATGATTTGAAAATGTTCCAAAACATTTTTTAAAGTTGCAAAATTTTGAAATAATTTGAATAATTTGAATAATTGTCTCATTACAAGAATATCTCAGTTTTATTACATTATTTTAACGCGGGAATACCAATGTAAGATTGGTGTTAATGAGATATATCGTTGCCCCATAAATGCCTAATTATATTAAAATATTTATATTGATTATATAAATCCCGACCAGGGCCTGGTCTGAACCCTATTTTAAATAGGGCAATTTCTGCACGGGCAGGGTTATACCATAGTTTCTTTTAGCATATAAACATTCATATAGACTTAATAGTATTAATGTGTTTTTCCTTTGAAAAAATGTCTTCCAACATTATTCATTAATTACATTAAATTCATCATTATTATTATTATTATTATTATTCAAAGGTGTCTTTCTTCTCGAACTTGTTAAAATACTTCTTTTTAAAATAGAAGTTTCCAACGACCAACTGTTTAATTGCTAGGACAAATTGTCTTTATATTTTTACCAAGAAAAACAGTATTTTATACAATTGGAGATATTCTTTCAGCACGATTCTATTTGATGGAATATTTTACATAATATGAATTTTTACAAAGAATAATACACCTACAACTCTATTTCAATAAGTTTCTCCATATTTAAATGCAAATACTCGCAATTAAAATTTCTTAATTTTTTCATATACCAGCTTTCTAAATTAAAAGTGCTTTCCACTTCGACATAAAATATTATTATCCCAATCGGATAAGCGACGCACTTTTATTTGAAATTTAAAATATTGTCACTATAAAAGTACAATGTGAATACACAGGCACATATATATGCAGTACACAAATGGTCTAAACACATATATGTACTTGGACTGTTACGAATATTCGTGTAGACCAGCAACGTTTATTATACAAGAGGACCAGAGCTGAGCGCATATAAATTCGCGCGCTTACAATTTTAGCGCTCGCTACGAAGATAATATCGTTGCAGCAGCCGGCATTGCAAATGTGAAACCACACCGAGTGGTTATGTACGGTTGGATGGGTTGTGGGTCTACACAGACAGATGAACAGAGACGTTCTTTTGACGTAGTTACGGTTAAGGTGGAATAGTTTTAAGAGATATGAGGCATGCATGTAAAGCGTAAATGGCCCATCGCAAACCATACTTTACATTCTTCCATCGAGGATAAGCACACTTCACAAAAACGTATATTTTTCCCCAGATAAAGTTGGACTAGACTCTTTTCGCCCAACGACGAGTCACAAGAAAATTTTCAAGAATTTTCCGCTTGTTTAATCACATTACCAGAGGTTACGGTACAGGAGTTCAAATTACAGGGAAAATAGGGGATTTTTTCATAGGAAAAAGTGGATTTAAAAGGAAGGGTTTTTTTTGGTACACATGTATTCTAACAATATATTTCCAGATATTCACAAATATTCTGAAATTAAAATTTCCCAATTCCCCTTTGCACTCTACTAGAAATATCTGACCTTTAACATAAGGTCAAATTTGTTTGATTTAAAGAAATTCACGTAATTTAAAAATATAAATAATGTTTCTGAAGAAATATTCTAAAGTTTTTAGACATCTGTTAAAATATATCGAAATCAACTCAAGTCCTTTTAAAATACCTTAAAATGTTTTTGAATTTAGTTTAAATCTTTTGAAATGTCTTAAATCCCTTTAATTAAATATTCTGCAGTCACCTGAAATACTTAATAATATATTTATGAATCACTTAAAATTTTCAATTGGTTTAGGACTCATTTAACATTTTTATTCTAAAATCTTTGTACTTAATATTTTGTTATAAGTGAAGCTAATATTTTTCAGAAGTTTCTTTCATTTGAACAAATTTGTTTGATTGAAAGAAATTTGCTTTAATTCAAAAAATAGATTTCTTCAATTAAAAACAATTTTTTTGAATCACACAAACTTAGTTCAATTCAAAGAAATTTATTCGCTGACCCTCTATCAAAGAAATGTTTGTCTCATGCAAACAAACTTCTTTCTTAGAGTATGTTCCCAAATTTAACGGGATTTTTAAAATTTCGAAGTTTATAAATGCATTTCGAAGAATTTCAAAAATAAAAAAATAATTCCAAAGAGTATAAGATTTTTCAAGAATTCTTTAAAAATCTGTTTAAATATATCGAAATCAACTCAAATACTTTTAAAATACCTTGAAATGTTTGTGAATTTAGTTTAAATCTTTTGAAATGTCTTAAAACCCTTTAATTAAATCATCTGGTACATAAAAATTCAGAGAGGTTGACGTTTTTACTGGAAAGGGTGGCTACTAAATTAAAAAATATTTGTTTAAATTTTCTACTATTTTTAAGAATTTAAATTTTATGAAAAAAGGTAGTGCAGTTGAGTTGCAAAGAATACGTAAAAAGTAAATCAATATAAGAAAGTTTTAAATATTTTTAACATATTTTTGAAAGTATAAAAAGTTCCTATATTACTTTGAAATGTATTTTTAACCATCATGTACCTAAAAAATATGCGAGCTACTTATTTATTACTTATAAACTAACTGTCATCTATTTATTAATAAATTCGTAAAAAGCAATAGTTGTCAAAGCATTAGTCATTAGTCAAAAATTTTTACAAAAATATTTTTTTGGATAATTCAGGGCTTATTCTTCAATAAATAAAAAATACTTTCTAGGGGTGAAAGAATTTTCTGGCCTTAAATTTGTACTTTTTAAAAATTGAAAACTGAAAAAATCCATCTTCAGACTTAAAATGATCTAGCGGAACCTCTGAATAATTTTTTTAAAATAAAGGAAAATTTATGGCAGTATTTTTTCACCGAACCGAATAAATTTGGAGGGAAGCATTAGTAGCACCCTACTATATATATATGTGTGTATATGTAACGTTATTCAGTGTCTTTTACTGAGTATAAGAAAACTTAATCCCAGCCTAAAAAAATAAGGGAAAAAAGTGGACAAAACACTCAAACAGAAGAAAAAGGGAAAAATAAGGAAAAAGGGGAAATATGAGAATGACGTGACCCGTTTTAATCAAATTGCAGTAAATCTAAGGTATATTTCCAGATCATTTCCCAATTTTTCTCCAGATAAAAGAAGATTTGGAATAAGCGAACTTGATGAATAAAATATCAAGCAGGACTGACATATCTTTTTTAGATTGACGTTTCATAGGGTAGAATTGTCAATTACTTTTTCATGGCTTAGTGTGCCAATTAACGTTCCAAACGATATTGCGGACTAAAAGTTGATACAGTGAGCTAAATGTCAATTACTGGTTGTAATGTTCCAAAGTCAATCGCACTATAATGTTAGCGATGAGTTGGTAGGGAAGGGATACCCGGAGCGAAAATCTTGAGCGTAATTTGATCTAATGAGTGGCATGTTGTGAGCACCACAGCTTTAACTTTTACTTCCCTCGCCGCAATGAAGGATTTAATCCGTTTTAAGCATCTCACTCTGCTGTGGTCCGTAAAATAGCTCATATTCCAATTATTCTCCCAATTAAATATTTATAACACAAGTGTGAAAAAGTAATTAACAAGTATTTCTTAATATCCTTCATTTAGTCAAATAAATTGATAATGATCATAATAATCTGTGCAGAAATTTGGATGGAGTTCTGGTGGGGCCCTGGCCAGCTTGCCGCAGTTCTAGTATGGTCCTGATCTCAAAACTGGCAAGGGCCCCACAAGGAACCTTTGTGGGGTAAATAACTCAAGTAGGGAAAGCTATTAAGATTAAAAAACTATTCTAAACTATTATAATATAATATTATGTTATTTTAATTATTCTAAACTAACCAAATATAAAAAAGAGGTAGTATTAAATCGAAAATAGTTTCTCGCAATCTCGAAATCGTAAGCCACAATCTCTTTACACCCATTGGTTGGATTTCTATTTTCAGCCTGTAGTTGAAAATTGACTTTCAGAGATGCCGATTTTAAGGAATTTAAAACGATTTCAAAGTATTTCAAATGGTTTTAAGGCGTTTTTAAAGAATTTCTAAATACTTCAAGGGAGTTTCAAAGATTTTGAAGTAATAAGAAAATGTTGTTAAATATTTTCAGAGATTTTAAATGATATTAAAGAATTTAAAAAGATTTTCAAACGATTTGAAGTGATTTTAAGGAATTTAAGGGGATTTCAAGAGATTTTTAGCGATTTAAAACAATTTAGAGTGATTGAAATAGATTTCTAATGATTTTAAAGAATCTAAAAAGAATTGAAAAAGAATTCGATGAGTTTCAATTAATTGAAAAATTTTCTTAAATATTTTAAAGGATTTTAAATATTAATCTTTAAAATTGAATGAGTGAAAAATCAGTGAAATTTTACTGATTTCCAGTCAAATTCCACTGATTTTCAGTGAATCTTTTCTCGCGATTTTAATCAGTGAAAAATCTCTTGGAAATCAGTAAAAAAATTACTGAAAATTTCAATGATTTTCCACTAATTCTCATTGGATTTTCAGTGATGAAATCTTCAGAAGAGAGTCACAGAAAATCAGTGAATTTCCACTGATTCAATTTTAGAGAACAAAGAATTTTAACAGATTTTAAAAGAACTGTAGAGAATTTTGTAGAGAGCTTTTACAAGATTTAAAAAATTTCAAGACATCTTAAAAGATTTCAAGAGATTTTTGGGAATATGAAGAGATTTAAAGTGATTTAAAGTGATTTTAAGTTATCAAAACATAAAAAATATTTATAGATTCTTTAATATCTGTTGATTCTCTTGAAAAAATTTGAGATTTGTTGAAATCGATAGAAATCATGAGAAATCCTTTAAAATCCCTTTAAATCTCTTGAAAAATCTTTTAAAATATGTAGAAATCGTCGAAATTCAAAGGATTTTTAATGATACTAACAAATTTCAATAAATTTGAAAAGATTTCTAAAAAGTTTAAATATTTGCAAAAAATTAGAAATATATCAAGATATCTGAAAGATTTCCAGAAAATTTACAAGATTTCATAACTGTCTATGAAATATCTTCTAAACAATTTCAACTGATTTTAAGTTATTTGAAAAATTTAGAAGAATTTCAAGATTCTTAAGTAATTTGAAACCATTAAAAATATTTTTAGATTCTTTAATATCTGTTAAATGTCTTGAAACCTTTTGAGATTTGTGGAAATCCTTTGAAATCCCTTTAAATCTTTTGAATTTAATTGAAATCTTTAGAAAGAACTTAAAATTTTTTTAATTTCTTATAAGTCTTTTGAAAAATCTTTTAAAATCTGCAGAGATCGTCGAAATCCATGGGATTGTTAATGATACTAACTAATTTCAAAGAATTCTAAAAATGTAAGGATTTGCAATAAAATTTCAAAGGTTTTCAGATATCTGAAAGATTTCAAGTGATTTTAAGTTATTTGAAAAATTTAGAAGAATTTCAAGATTCTTAAGTAATTTGAAACCATTAAAAATATTTTTAGATTCTTTAATATCTGTTAAATGTCTTGAAACCTTTTGAGATTTGTGGAAATCCTTTGAAATCCCTTTAAATCTTTTGAATTTAATTGAAATCTTTAGAAAGAACTTAAAATTTTTTAAATTTCTTATAAGTCTTTTGAAAAATCTTTTAAAATCTGCAGAGATCGTCGAAATTCATGGTATTGTTAATGATACTAACTAATTTCAAAGAATTCTAAAAATGTAAGGATTTGCAATAAAATTTCAAAGGTTTCCAGATATCTGAAAGATTTCAAGTGATTTTAAGTTATTTGAAAAATTTAGAATATTTTCAAGATTCTTAAGTAATTTCAAACCATAAAAAATGTTTTTAGATTCTTTAATATTCTTGTTGAAATCCATAGAAATCATGTGAAATCTTTTGAAATCAATTTTGAAATCTCTTGAATGTCATTGAAATTTATAGAAATAACTTAAAATGTAAAATTAGAATTTATGTGATATTACTACTATATCCTTGCCCCATAAATGTCTAATTGTAATCAAATATTTGAATTGAAAATAGAAATCCCGACCAGGGGCCTTGTCAGAACCCTATTTAAAATAGGACTAAATGGGGAAATTTCTGCACGGGGATTAAAAGTAGTCAAAAAAAAATAGGTTAAGAGAATCTAAAAATAGTTAACTGCCTAAAATCGTAAAAAAGTGAAATATAAATTGCATAAGAAATAAGGAGCTTGAACAAACGTAGAAATGCTTTTGTTATGTCATGAAAGGCTGGTGCGACTCGACATATAGTGGGTATTAATTATAATAAGGTGGATGGGATGCTGGAATTCTCATCTCATAAATCGCTGCTTATCTCCTGGAACGCGATTCGCGTAACCCATTATCATGCTAATTCATGATTACCTGTCTTCTCTGCAACCCTGCACTTCCCCTCATATACGCAAACCCAACCCCAGTTTCGTTAAATTGGAATTGACGCTAGCAAGAGATCCGGTCCACGGCGATATACCTACCACTAATTTGGAATTATCTCGATTACAACGTGCAAACAAGCTGCCCCGTCCGAACTATGAATAGGGACAGAGAGAGAGAGAGAGAGAGAGAGAGAGAGAGAGAGAGGGCAAAATTTTTGAATTGAAATTATTTTAGTACATTATTTTCTCATTACGTCGTGCAATTAAACACTAGAGTAATTAATTCCATTAGAAGTTGTAGGTGAAGTTATAGTTCACTTATAATAGTGAAACCTCTAAAAATAAAAAGAATGAAGAGTATCTTCATCTCTTAACTTAGCTTCTTATACAATTTCTCTCTGGGGAAAATATCTGTACTCAAAGATAAATTTCTTATCTCCCAATTTCTTCCGAACCCGGTTTCTAAATATTACACTACCTACTTTACTTAGCTCAATTGTTGGGTTCGAGTACCCTTTCTCTATTCTGGCTCGAGGCGTCGATGTAGGAAAACGAAACAATACCATTTGGTGGGTTCAGTTTGATGACGCTAAAGGCATCCAAGAAACGCTAGAGGAATAAATATGTCAGTGGAAGATGCGGTTAGATAGTTTCCAGAAATAAGAAAATATTTTACTGAAACCCATCTGGATCTGGAACGGGTGATGTATGAAACTGATTTAAATTTCGCGGCTGTCCCCGGAAGCTACAATCTGACGAAACGAGCATGAAAATGTAATATTATTCGAATGCAAACAAGGTTTAAAAGATATGGGAAAGAGTATCCTCGGTATCTAAAGTTTACTTCGTCCTGGAATCTACGGGTTCTAAAATGTAATTGAAGATTACTTTTTGTGCATATTTTACTTTCGGATAGTTCCAAATTTCCAAGAACTTGGAGTTAAGCTTCAATTAAACATTCCCTACTTCATTTCATAAACGACGCAAATAAGGGCGTTCTTTTTTGTTTTTAATTTTACTTTGAAAATACGTTTTATTTGCTTGTAAAGCTTAAACGTTTAATTTGGCAATTAAATGGAACAATGTCGTAGATAGTGAATTGAGAAAGGTCGACGTTGGGAAAGCAAAGAGTCAAGTAGAGAGGAGTATGAAGTTTAAACGAGGGCTACATTCTCGGCAATGGTAGTACAACTGTGCTTCCGGTCAGCGAATAGCACAATGGCTGTCCGGAACATGGAATCCATCCCCTCCTACTCCTTTCTCTAGCTATAATTTAGATCTGCTTTGCATATAAAAAGCAACAATGGGGTAAGGTTCGTGCAGCCGGGGCGAAAATTTGATTTGTCGTCTCGCTTGCTGTGGCCGAGCTGCACTTTTTATGGCCCTCTACTATTCTCATCTGAATTCATCCTACTATACGCTATCCGATAATTCGCCTACTCTCCTATAAATACCTATCTTTACGTGGATGCTGGCATAGGTTCGTATGCCAACATTACTATCTATCTTTCGTACATTGGGAACATTTATCCAAGTGAGGTTATTTCTAAAATTTTTTTTATAACCATCTAAAAGGGTAAACAACAAACTATATTTCAAACTGCCACTTTCCTAGTACAATCACCTTTTCATGCTGAAAAAGATGTAATTCGATGGGTCCTAAAAGAAAGTAAGTCTGCTGTGTGGTTAACATCGGTGCGAAAAATAGGAAAGTATGAATGAAATTGGACATTGTACTTACTTTAGTTTCATTAACAAAATATTTTTCGTTACAGTTTAATATAAAAACCTTTTTAAACGCAACATTTTTCCCAAATTACAGGTAAACTTTAACGACGGAAAATTTTATCTGCAACAAAATGCAACTATACTTTTTTCTATCACAGAGCATAAAGGTTCAACTGCATTTAATCAAGAGGATTGATTGCGAACGATTAGTGAGTAGTTAGGTTGTTAGAGATAATTACAATATGTCATTTAATTCCAGTGTGGTCACTTTGCGGAGACTTACTATTAAAGATCTTGTTTCGGTTGAACTACAAAGCCTGTAATCCTTCCGTAGCAATTTAGTCACTCAATTTTGAGACTTTCGTAATAAAATTCACAGCAATTACGCTTTGTACTGTTCTTTCGGCAGCTTTCAATATTTATATAGAAAAAAGAAAATAATTTTGTTTCATAACGTTGTTAAAATTTGACAGTGATACTTTCCAGCATATATTACTTATATATTATTTCGATCAATATATTATATTTAACTTTTTAAGCTTATTAAAAATGATGGTAGACTGCACGCGATGAACCGAATCCAAAGCGTGGAAAGACGCAACAGTCGGCTGGCAAGGTTATGGCATCAGTATTCTGGGATGCGCATGGTATAATATTCATCGATTACCTTGAAAAGGGCCTGACCATCATGACTTTTCTCTGTTTGTATAATCGCTATATAGAATAATAAAATCGAATGTTATGAAAAAAATGTATTTTATTATGTTAGCCTACGAATTGTTCAGCTGTTAAGTCTCCGCAAAGTGACCACACTGCATTTTAATTTGACATATTGTAATTTCCTCTAACAACCCAACTACTCACTAATCGTTCGCAATCACTCCTCTTGATTAAAAGCAGTTGAACCTTTATACTCTCTGACACGAAAGTATAAAAAGCCTTTAAAACAGAAACAGAATTATTCCAACAAATGTGCTTGTCATTGAATATATTTTCACTGTTAAATATTTTCTGTATACGCTCTTCTGGATCAACTACTGTTTTACAATTTATCCGATACTTTCAGTACATATACACATGAAGATTTTATCATGAACATTTCGCTCCCGTTTTTCCCGTGTCGATTTTACTTTTAATCCCGCAAATTAGATAAAATCGTGGGATCAGTTTATTTGGAACGTTTTGATAGTTTGGCGTTTACTCTAATATCAAATAAAAATACAAACGTCACTGGATTAAGAGAGAAATTGGTTTGCGAAGGTTAAAATAAAAAAAGAAAAAACTCGTAAAATAAAGTCCCCTTTGGTCGCAAAATACATTGGTAATAACGTTTCAATAGAGGATTTCTATTGGAAAGTAAACTTTTCCAAATAAAAAGCTCAACCTTTGACAGGAAAAGGTCACTGGAACGGTCTGTCTCCACTTATTGCCTGCAAACGATACATTTCAATGTTTCACCTTCGGGAATTTGTATTACGGAAAGAGGGGAAAATACAGAGATAGAAAAAAAGAGAAAAGAGTCCATGAGGATGACGGAGACTGTTATACGAATAGCCAGGGACTGTGTGGTATATATCGACGGACGATCAATTTTACGAGCACGTATCATCGTACAGTACGTATAGGAGTTCCTGTCTACCTACTTTAGCTTTTCACTGTACTCCATTTTTCTCTCCTCGGTTCCGTTTCACTGCATTGGTTTTCAAGAGAAAAAAAGCATCACGTAAAAATCTAAGCGGAGGGTGTTACCGACTTCATCATTCGAATGTCTCGGATCACTCTATTTCCAGAGAAAGAAGCCTACGAGCTATTGCAAATTGATTCCGAATCTTTAACAATTTTTTATCAAGATAGATGATTTGACGACTTTTTTCCCTATAAAATTCGCTTCCTATAACATAATAATCAATCAATGCGGATCGTCCATACATTACGTAATGCTTTTAGGGACGAGGTAGGGTTCAAGAGAAAATCCGTTACGGTCCTGTTACGATGGGGGAGAGAGGGGTGGTATTTGGAGAAATGATTCGTAACATTTAGGCATCGACATTCTCTAAAATCTCCTGAAATATTCGAAAATCAAACCTAAACCCCTTAAATTTTATAAGATTACTGGAAAGCTCTTAAGATTTTATTAAAGTC
>JAUESI010000038.1:5068638-5079592 GCA_032275145.1 Synergus laeviventris | reverse complement strand
GAAATATTCGAAAATCAAACCTAAACCCCTTAAATTTTATAAGATTACTGGAAAGCTCTTAAGATTTTATTAAAGTCTTGCGAATATCGATTAAAAACCCTTAAAAACATTTTGAAATATTTGAAATAATTTTAACACTGTTGAAGTCTTTAGAAATTTTTTAAATCCATTAAAACTGTTCAAATCCCTTAAAATGTATAGAAATCGTTTGAATTTATATAGGAGAATCCCTTAATTTAAATATACATTCCCTTAAAATCTTTGAAAAACCCTTGGAGAATCTAAATTCTTTACATTTTGTTAAATAACTGGAAATCTTTGAGGTTCATTAAAGTCCTGCGAAAATCGATTAAAACCTTGAAACATTTTGAAATCGTATGAAATAACTTCTAATCATTGAATCCTTTATTTTCATCTTAAATCTCTTAAATTCTTTTAAAATCGTATAAATTATAATAAACTATTTTAAAACCCTTAAAATTTATCAAATTTCTTCATAGTTTTTGTAATGTTTACAAAGTATTTAAAATTTCCCATCTCTTAAAATGTATAGAAATTATTTGAAATCCCTTGAAATTGATGAAATCCATTGGAAATGAAATGTCTTGACAATCCTTATATCTTTAAAAAGACACTAAAGTCTTTACAAATTTCTTGAACACGGTTGAAGTCTCCGACATTTTTTAATCCGTTAAAACTATTCCAACCCTTTAGAATATATAGAAATCGTTTGAATTCACACGAAAATTGTTTGCAATCCCTTGAAATATAATGGTAAAAGTAAATTTAGTTTCCCGAACTTTACTCTCACAATAATAAATATTTTTTGCTAAAACTAGGCCATTCCATTTCATACAGACGGAAGTAAAATATGGCTAAAATTACTTCAAACATTGAAATCTGGTCTACACTCAAATATCGAATGGAATAGTTGAATTTAAAGTAGAGCAGTCCGGCGGAGCTATTCAGGCCATTTTGTTTTATTTAATATACCGAGAGAGAGTGCACAAAAATACTTTAAAAAAAAAATTCTCTCCTAATATTGCCAATTCCTTTACGTTATATCATCCACAAATTATTTTTCTTAGAACAGTAAAAATATCGACATTGTATTTAACGCGAAAAAAAAGAGATTAATTAAAGTTACCTAACAATCAAGGGGGCGAGTGTCATGCTCTATTGTTACGATAGCATTATACAAAGTAAACAGAAGGGTCCCAGAAATGTAAAAAAAAAGCGTTGCGAAATAAATGGACGACACCAATTATCCAATTATTATTCTTCCACATCATATGATAAAGTGAGAGATTTCTGTTGACACATTTTACAAATTTTATGACTCATAAAGAAAGAGTTGACGCGTTAGAATGGGAAAAAAGTGAATAAGAGAAAGGGTGAGTAAAAGGGGGTAAAAGAGCATATACTCGGTGTAAAAGAGTCATAAAAATAAATAAAAAGTGAGTGGAAGAGTTAGCCTAGAAATGCCCAACCGTAGCTGTCCGTTACTACTGTTCTTGCCGCAAGAAATCGTTTTTGGTGAATCTGTAGGTTGGTGGTGGGCAACCTTACACACCTATAACTGGTTGGCCACAGGCATACTCAGTAGTTTTGTAGAGACACGTTACCTACGCTAATTACTCCGATTTAGGGTAATGTTCTTTTTACTACGTAGCTTCAGCGTTCTCGCTTCTCTGTGCCAAATTTTACCGAGGAAGAACGAGTGCAGTGCAAAAATAAGAGTAAAAGTATCGAATGGATTTTCGTAGCTAGATAGGCTACATGTTTTGCTCTGAAGCGATAAAAAAAACATTCAAAGAGAAAATGGCGTGAGAATAACATTGGTATTACTATAATAGTATTACTAAATCCGGATTGCGGTATGTTCTCATAATAAATGTCCAAATGTAATGCTGTTTTACAAATAATTATTTTAGAATATCTCAAGTAATAAATTGTTGAGGAAGAAGTAGCTTCAGAGAATATGGTAGACAAGATAACGAGATATCTTGAGGACTTATTTATCTATCAATAAATTTTTACCTCTACCTCTAGAAAAATACTAAAAATATCTTCTCTGCAGAAAGACGTTTCCTTAAGAATACTGAAAGTACTATTTTACGCGAAGATCTTGATGTCTAAGCGTATCTTACTTCTTGGAAAGTTTTATGTACCATATCACAATCCTTTGGAATCTCTTAAAGGATTTTATACATTTTCAGGTAACTGGGAGATAATACTAGGTTTATCATTGTAAAACTGTCTGTTAATTTACAGTTTTTTACTGCAATATTGTCGTGGAGGTCCCACATCTCGTGCTGGTAATAATGATTAATTAAATAATAAAATACCGTATACTTTTTATTATACCTTCCCAACAATATCCATTCCTAAATCGACTTTTTAAAATGAAAAAGTTGCCCGTAACTCTCCCCAAAAAAATGAATAAAATTTGATTTTGTAAAGCTATGCCGGAGGGACAACTCCTAAGGGCTCCAACAAAAGGGAAAAGCGCTAAAGAAAGTGAAAGGGGAAGGACTCGATTCGCGAGATTTGATATCTCAAAAAACAGGCGTAGGGTTGCCTATAGTGCCGAAACCTCGGGTTCATTGGCATGATTCCTGGGAAGAAGGGAACGCATTTCTAATATGCGTCCGCCCGGTTGAGTGTCGGTCCTTCTTGCTCCAGAGATCGGGACTATCCAGCCCTCTGCTTTTCGAGCCGAGCCGGAGGCTCCTCTTTTTGCCCAGTCCGCACACACTGGGATCAATAATGCACCAACCACTCGCTGCTCCCATCCCTCTCCTTCCTTCCTTCTCTTTCCTCTTGAAAACCGTACCAGCACTGCCAGCGCAACCCCCTCACACCACCCCCATCGCAGCCACCCCTGGCTCTATCCCTACCCTGCGGATTTTAACTCCCCCACCCCCTATCGCGCCCTTAACCCACCAACACGCCATATACCCCCTACCACCCTCAGCAACCGTCTCCCTTGCATTTGCGAACCACCCGGTCGGTGCGGCAGACTTCTCGCACATCTTTCATCTCTCTCTCTCTCTTTCTCTCTCTCTCTCATGTGAGTTCTTGCAAACTTGGAGCCCCAACGTTCGAATAGCCACCCTTGTCACCCCCGATAACCAGATCCTCCGCGTTCGCAAGTCTCTCCTTTCGACTTCTAGGACCTCGTGCCAAGATGAAATCTCCGTCTCGCTTTCGTATTGAAAAGCATTTAAAGGTTGTCTATTCTACCCCCTTTCTACCCTCGCCTAGTTTTCTTTCTCTAGTCTCCCTCTTTCTCACACTGCCGGCGTCCTTTCTTCGACTCTCGGATCCGGGGAATCCCCTTCTCCAGCAGACGAGGCGTCCCGTAGCTCGTTCGCCGCTGCCGCCGCACGTCCCCCCCCCGACTCATTTATCCCTTCCCAGACAACCCTTAAAATTACTCACCTGCCTTTGTCTTGACTCCCCCTTTTCACTGCACAGTGTCCCGATTTTCTTCGGGTGTTCTTCATTTTGCGGTTGTTTACTTTCCTGGGTAAATGCGCGAGCTTCTCTCATCAAAAATTTTCATTTGATTGAGACATTTAATGAATAACGAACTGGATGTGAGAATCAGTTCCTTTCATTTGATAGTTTAACCTTGTAGCGTTTAACCTCGTAACGGTACTTTATTCATAGTCGGTAAAAATTAACCGGTTGTCATAACCATTGTAAACAATTCATACTTGTAAAATGGGCTCTTTAAGTATGATCTTTGTCAAGTTCCACCCCCACTACTAAAATTTAGAAGTTCTTTTTAGAGTTCTGAGTTCCTCTTCAATAGTTCTAGAGTTCCTGATAGGTTTTACACATATTTTTTACCTTTAAATGGTAGAAAAGACAATTTCTAAAAATCGAGACTAACACGCTCCTCCCCCCACTTTTGAAAAATTTCATTTTTTTCGGAGTTCTGAGTAGATTTAGCATAGTTCTAGAGTTCCTGATGATTTTCGAAAATAGTTCCGGTGAATTTTACCCCAATAAAAAATTCTCGAAAAAAATACCTGTCCGCTCCAAGCTTTCAAAAACGAAAATTTAGATAAATTCAAATCCTAAAAATTAAAGCATTTTGAAAAGTATAATACGAAAAGTCCTGTACTATTTTTCGATCAACTCAAAATCCAAAAATCTACGGAACTCTAAAGATATCAGAAATTTCGATTTAAAAATTTTTGAGCGTTCCAAGAATTCTGCTGAAATATTGATCTTTTTAAATGTAATACATTAATTAATAATTAAAGTCTCGTAGATTTTTAGATTTTGAGTTGATTGAAAAATGGTATAGGACTTTTCGACAGAATTCTTTAGATGAGGAACAGAACTCCTCAAACTTTGGATGAAAATTTCTTTATCATATTATAATTTCCAAAATGCTTTAATTTTTAGGATTTTTTTGGTAGAACTCTACAACTAGTTTTCGAGAACTTTTTTTTGGGGTAAAATCATCGGAACTATTTTCGAAAATCATCAGGAACTCTAGACCTATTGAACAGGAACTAAGAAATCTGAAGAAAATTTCGAAGTTTTAATATTGGAGGTGGAACTTCACAGGGATGTCAAGTATTATGTAACGCATTTTAGGGGGGCGGGAGGCGTCCACCAAATGTTATTGTGCATTACATCCCGTGCAGAAATTACCAAATTTTTTCTCTATTACAAGTTAGGCCCAGATTGGACACACTATTTGTGGCCAAAGTAGGCCAAAAGACATGGCTCTGAATGGGGCCGGATCAGATAGTCACATGATCAACGAATTACTGAAGATGGCGTTGCATTATATTTTAGTACTGTGGTTCTAACCAGGGCTAATTATGGCTGCGAAGTCTGACCCAAATTCTACCCGATCATAAATAACAACAATTTGTTCATTTTATTCTCAGCGAGAAAGAATTGATTCTAATTTCCTGTTACAGAATTCCGTGAATTTGTCCATACACTTTTTGTAACAAGAAAAAAAGAGTAATTTTAATTAAAATTGATGTCGCTATTGGTATGGGTTGTATTGGGCTCATGCCTGAGAAGCCCATTGTGCTAGGAGAAAGCAATCGGAATTCAATTCACCTATAGAACGACCATTATGCTGACTAAAGGTTTATCAGTGTCGCTTTCGCGCTGATAAATTTCTCGAAAATTGGAAGTTAATGGTCCCCTAACTCATTAACTAACTTTAATTATAGAACTCAATAAAGGGGACATCAAGCTGTACATATCATACGTGTAAAAATCAAAATATATATGTATTTCCTGCAAACCTCAACAATTGATAAAAGAAGTTTTTTCATTTAAAAATGTAAAATATGTAAAAATAAGTATATTTATTTACTTTTTACATCCGAACAAATCCCAATATATCTAATTTTAATTAATTCAATCTTATGACGTTGCATTTAGTTTAAAATTCACTGGAAGTAGAAAAATTCAGTGGAATTACAATTCTTTAGAATTTTTATTAGAATTCATACAAATTGATAGGTATTCACTGTGAAATCTCTGGAAATTATTGGAATTCTCATAAATTCATTGGATTTTTTTGGAACTTTTTGAATTTAATTTGAAGTCGTTGGAATTCATTCTGAATTCTCTGAAATTGATTTGAAATTCATTGGAATTTGTCCAATTTCATTGAATAGTTGGAATTAATTCTTAAATCTTTGGTTTTTGTTGGACTTTTAATCATTCATTGAAATTCACTACAAATAATTGAAATTCGTAGAAATTGATTCGAACTATTCTGAATGCTCTGAAAATGATTGGAATTAATTGAAAATTACTGCAATTCATTGGAATTTGTGGAATTTCTTCGAAATTCATTGGAGTTCATTCTGAAATCTTTATTGGTCTTTTAAAAAATTCATTCGTATTCACAGGATATCATTGGACTTCACTGGAAATCATTGAAATTTATCGAATTCCATTGAGATTCGGTGGAATTCATTCTGAATTCTCTCAAATTTATTTTTAATTCTCAGAAATTGATTGGAATTAATTGAAATTTAATGCAATTCATTGGAATTTGTCGAATTTCATTGAAATTCGTTGGAATTGAATCTGGGATTTATTGGAATTCTCAAAAATTGATTGAAATTAACTGTAAGTCATTAAAAATCGTCGGATTTCTAGGAAATCCATCTAAATTCTGGTTAGTCATGGAATGATCTTCAAAATTCATGGAAAATCAAAGGAATTCATTGCAATTCACATAAATTAACTACAATTAATTTAAGTTCATTATAATTCGTCAGATTTCTCTGAAATTCGTAGAAATTGATAGGAATTAATTTTGAATTATCTGGTATTCATGGAATTTTCTTTAATTTCGCAGAAATTCTCTGTAATTCGTTGGATTTAATTGAGATTCATATGAAATTATAGGAGTTCAGGATGGATTTTCTGGAATTTATTAGAATCTTAGAAATTCATTATAATTAATTTGGAATTCTCAGAAATGTATTGAAATTCATCTGATTTCAATGAAATCCACAGGAATTTATTCTGTATTCTCCAAAATTCATTGGAATTCTTTGGAATTGATTGGAGTGTTGTAGTATCTATTGGAATTCCTAATCTCTGTAGCCACGTTTCCGAAGTATATTGTTCTCAACGATCTTCGATTCGTTTATTTTTTTGTACACCTTTTATACTAGTTTTTGCCCATTGCGAAGTTGTATGTACGTAATTTATGCTGATTGATTGATATTTATATTTTATGAATTTTATTTTATTCGAAATTCTTATTTGCTTGTTAATTTATATTTTTGAATTCGCTTGTGTCTTTGTATTTTTCTCATTGGATTTCAATTTATAACGGATCCTCCGATTTCTTGAATTTGACATTTCTCATTGAGACCAGAGGACTTGTTTATTTGATGTACAATAGGACCAGCTGGTTTTGACTCTATTTACATTCTTTACGTAGCTGGCTCAATACATTTATACAGTTAAACTGATTATTGATTTCTACTTTACTACCTTCTCAATCTTTGCTGAAGAAATCTCACGAATATTACTTTTCAAAATATTACTCCCTTCGGATTTAAATTAAATCTTGAACTTTTAAAATAATAAATTTATAAATCTACCAATTTATCCAAAAAAGCCTTGCAATTTCCCCCCAAACGTAAATACGATTTGCTTTTACACAGAGGAAGCAAATAATTGGAATTTTTGCAGAATTTAAAATAATAATAACTTTCTTATGTTTCACTCAGGCGAAGTCCTGTGGATCTGCCGGACACTCAGGCGGCACTAAAAGCATTGAACAGACAAGAAGTTTCGTCTAAGCTAGAGAGGAAACTCGAGAAATCCTCCAAGGGATTTCACGGAATAACTAGCTTCATCTCACCTGGACACCGGGTCATGTCGAGTGGAAGAGCAACGAAGGGGCTCATAGCTTGCGAAGGAGGGCACTAGGTTATGCGGCCCCCAAGAGCAAGAAGTGGGCACGCCTTTTCAGGAGGGGATTAACCTTATTAAGAAAAGGATCAACAATCAAAAAATTGAGAGTGGCAGCGAATCCCAGTATGCGGCACGACCAGGACCCTTATGGGGTAACACCACAGGGACTTAGTCGAAGGAACTCCTGCAGCTTGACAGGCCAAGGATTAGGATTGTAGTGGAAATCCTCACAGGATATAACAATCTAGGGAAGCATAGGCACATCACGGGTAACGGTTCAACCCTGGCATGTGAGAGATGTGGGGCGGGTATGGAGTATGGACGACTTCATCCACTTCCTATGTCACTGCGACGCATTAGTATACCACAGGCATGCTCTGCTCGAGCAGGCAGATTTTTCACCGGATAGGACAAGGGAACTGACGGGCAGTCAAATTCTGGCCTTCTGTAAGACTTGTTAATATCGACAGCAACTTTGAGTTGATTAAGCAGAGGGGATAGAAGAGTACCTAATGGTACTTAGCCTAATAACTAAGTGCTCTGAGCAGCGAGGTGCTGCCCTCTGAGAAATATAATACTAATAATAATTCTTATGTTTCAGGAAGCTGTATAAATTATACAGGACAATCGACTCGTCTCGACACAAGATAATTTTATTTTCCTTACATTAGCTTCGAATTATAATCATCTGAATAGCTCCATTATGTGTCAACCTAGTTACCGGACTCTCTTAGAAACTGGGTTCGTTCCTAAATTTTGATGAGGGGTGGTGAGGGGGAGAAAGAGAGGCGCCAGAAAATGGACAGTATACTAAGCGGATAATTTCGTTAGTTCACTTCAGTTCACCAGAGTTTGCTTTCGGTGTGAAATGCATTATTATTATAAGAACACTGTTTCATAAGGCCCTGACTTGTTTACGATTCGAGGAGACCCGTTAAGGGTCCAATCGGATTAAATAACCAACTGAGAAGTGACTCTTATTGGACTCCCAGTGCACATAAAAAAATGCCATATTTTGATAAAGGTTTCTGATAAAATGAAAGTTTTATAAAGTGGAATAAGTTCACTAAATTTGATCAATTTATTTATCTATGCACGTTCTCGAGATATGGTAAGATCGCAAAAAAAAATGTGACACATAAATACACGTGTATCCAGACAAAATTTCTTAGAACTTCATAATAGATGTATTCAACTTGATATATATTCAAGGAAACCTATCCTCGGTATCTGGTGCATCACTGCAAAACTTCCTCTCTGAAGAAGCAAAAATTGGAAAAAGAGAGAGAAATCTATGTCACAGGGTCACGTATATGTTTGAAAAGTTAACTATAGTTGTATCGTATATTTGCACGTAGAGTGCAAATTGTGCAGATAGGAAAAAGATGGGACTGAAGTTTGCGATAAAGGGTTTTTTTTCTTTGTAGAACATACAAGAAAGTACATTTTCTTGTGGAAAGTAGTAGTATGAAGCCCAATAAATGACCCACTAAAGTTTCAACCCCCTTCCACTGCGCATTTGGAATTCATCTTACTTCATCCCTTGAACTTAAAAAGTTCACAAAAATTACCCTAATTCGTTGGGACAAATATTTATTGCTGATGATAGGTCTTCTCAATGCTAACATCCACTCCGAAACCTTTCATCCGAAATTTATCGTGGAAAATAGTTCTATGCAACCCAATAAAAGACCTATAAAAGTTTCAACGCGTTCGAAAATTTATAACTCACCTTACTTCATCCCTTAAGCTTAAAAAATACACCTAAAATTCCCTTATTGATAGGGTCAACATTCTATTCCTGATAATTGATTTTCGATATTAAAATACACTCCAAAAACTTTTATATTCCCAACTCATGTAGAACTCGCCCCATATTCACCCCAAAAAAATCTTTTTGGATGTAGGGATGGCATTGGCATGAGTTCCAAGTGAACTAGAGGGATGAATCTTCTTTGAGTATCTTTCAGCATTAAAAAGACTTATCATCAGCAATAAAATTTTTACTTCGCGAATAAGGGAATTTTAGGTGAATTTTTTAAAATAGGTCTTTTTAATGCTAAAAAAATCCAAAAAAGTTACATCCCTCTAGCTAATTTGGATCTCACCCCATAGACCTAAAAAATTCCCTAATTGACTGCAAAGCTAAAAGACACCCTAAGAAGTTTCAAACCTCTAGTTCATTTCAAACTTACTCCCATGTTATCCTTTAAACCAAAAAATTTGAGTTCACGTCCATGTTTTTTGAACTTGAAATACATTTTTACCTAAAATTTACAAAAATGCGAATTTCGAAAACTTTGGGTAAAAATGTATTACAAGTTCAAAAAAGATCATTTACTTTAGAAAATATAACTCTGAGCAAAAAGTGTCACAGGGATGTTTTGTTGTGCTAAGCTAGCACAAATCAGCACAACTTTCAGTTTTTTGAAAAAACAAAATTTTGATTTTTTCGAAAAACCTTTTGCGGCACAACTGAGCAAAAATCTAGCACAATTCAGCACAACTTTAATTTACAAATGAGCTGGGGGTATAATAGTTTTTGGAGTGGATTTTATTATTGAAAAGCGCTATTATCAGTAATAAAATATTGAACCTATCAATTAGAAAATTTACAGTGATTTTTTCAAAATTAACGCATGACGTAGGATGAGTTCCAAATTTTCGAAAGGGTTGAAATATTGATGGGTCATTTATTAGGTTGTATACAACTATTCGCACCAGAAAAATTTGGATCTTGTAAGTATTAGAAAGAAGAAATTTTCGTTTATGGTAAAAATTGCAAACTTGAGTCTCATGGCTAAAGTGACGTTAATGAAAGCAAGTTCGAGTATTTGAAATTAATTTTTACAGCACCAGATTGGCGGAATCGTTAAACCAACAGAGTGAGATCCGAGGTTAAAAGAGCAAAGAGATTTAAAAAAAAAAAAGCTGAGCTACCTTTTGCGTGACGTGACATCGCTTGGTCAGTCATTGTGAGAGGGTTGGTGAAAGGGGTGGAGCCGTACCATCAACGGCACGAACGCGACGCCGGAGTTGGAGAAGAGAATGTATTCATCGTGCAACGAGGAGTTATGGGGGCAGTTATCACCGGGTGATAACTCTTATTGCCGCAATAAAGCCGTGGTGGCGATTCCCTCGAGGGATGCCAACTGCTCCCTTGAGCTTGTTCTCGTTACCGTCCTGTTAGGTTCGAACGTACGGTTCTAGAAACGTACGTAAGTCTGAACGTGAGATTATACGTGCCTAAATTTGACTTAATTGTTCAGATACCTCGTAACTTGCAGCCTCGGTGCTACAATGTTTGCATTTCGACAGAGCTTTACTTAAGCAGTAGGCATTCGCCGAATTTAGGTGAATATTCAAAATATTTCTTCATTACTTATCACTCAAGATTGCAAAAAAGAATATGCTAATGCGAGAGGCAATTTGTGAAATTGCATCTTAGTTTAGGGAAAATAGTGCCACAGAATTTCTGGTATAGTAAGTACTCACAGAAAATATGTAGAATTTGGTTCAGTAA
>JAUESI010000038.1:5043117-5068538 GCA_032275145.1 Synergus laeviventris | reverse complement strand
GAACAAAAGGAGAGAAAAAAATGTTATAAATTAGATTATATTAAGAGTATTCTAACAGCAAAATGAAGTTTAATTCGGGGAATGTTTTCAGTATTGGTTTTTCAGTATTTAATGTTTATCCACACTTAGATTAAATAAACTTGGAGTTAAAGTATAAAAATCAAAGAATGAGGCTCTTCATAAATTAGAAACTTCACAAACTATCTTGGAAGCTAGCTAGTTTACTCAAGTTTCAAGGGTGAGATTTCTGAATCTCATCTTGTCAGAAAATTCAATAGAAACACGAATAATTGTCACTTTAAAGTTTAAGAAATAAAACTCACAAAGAGCATCACTTGTTTTTAAGAAAACTCTTAATAGAGTCTGGATGATTTTCTCACAAACAACTCTAAATTTAAAAAAAAAACATGATTAATAATTTTCGGCTATTTTGGGGCTCTTGAAATACCCAAAAACCAAATTTAAGAGCCCGAAATTCTAGAGTATTTTTTTTATCCAAAAAGTAATTTTCAAAATTGGAGGGTTGCTTATAAATAATAGGGGTTGGTTTCTCGAAATTATTTTTTGAATATTTCAAGAGCCCGAAAATGTCATTGAAGTAAATAAATACTCGAAATTCGAAAAACAATGAAAAAAAATAGCAAAAAGTATACAGTGAGTATGTATTGCAACCGCCGAAAAAGCTTTCAGTTCGCTGCAATTTGGGGCGATGATTTTTGTGCATCTATAGGGTAGATAGATACGAACTGGTTCTGCAGTTGTAATAACGAGCGAGTGTATGGTTAAAAACGAGCGTAACTTCCGCGCGTTGAATTCGCCAATGCCCGATACTAACGAGCTCTACTTTTCCCTGGGTGGGCACGGGGAAAAAAAGTAAAAATTTTGCAACAAATAACAGCTTGTTACAAAAGTCAAACGCGAAACTGTCGCAGCCTGTTGAAAATACCTAGTCTGAATTGTGCAATAACGCTGAATCGTTGAATCATCGAATTGCACAAATCACTTTTGTACATAAATACTTAGAACAATGCTATGTTCAATTGTTTGGAGACTAATGCTACTTTGATATTGAGGTGTATTGAAATTCGAGTATGGTTGTAAAATTTTATGAAACTTTCAAGGTTTCGTGAAACATTGCAATGCTTCAAAGACATCAGCGGGAAAATTCAAACCTTGCACACATGTCATTGTTTCACTAAAGTTTCACTAAATAATATTCCAAAACAAGTTTAAATTGGCGCAAAAGTTTCATGAAACGATGAAACTTTAACTTTGAAACATTTAAAAGTTTCAAGTGAAAGTTTTAATACACCCCTAAATTGGAGGTAGTGAAATGGAAAAAAAAAGAAATAGGGCTTTTGTGAATGCTACAATACTTATTAATTTTACTTCATGATAAGGAACTAGAGTCGAAGACAATGACTCCATTAATTCACTCGATCTTGCGCAAATCTATTCCGTTGGAAACTAGAGAGCAAATGACAGTCGTGAATGAGGTTACGTCAAGCGAATCCAAGCGATCAATTGCAAAAATGCTCCTTCTCTTGGAAAATGAGAAAAGTTAGAAATCGTTTTTTCATTTTAAATAAGAATTCTCAGAAAGCTCTGATTCCTTAGTCTTTCAAGGGTAAATATTTATGAAAGTTTTGCTTCAATTATTAGAATAAAATTGCTGGATACTAAAACTAGGATAATTGAAGTGCTGTTTCATGTAACCGTTTTTTTTTAAACCGATTTGTACCTCTGTTTTGCAGATACCTCTCAAAAATATTTTACAATGTCCGGTAACATGCAATAACACTTCTGATTCAGAGTGAATCGATAAAAGAGTGGTAACTGATGATAAATCGTATAATATCTGAAATATTACTTGTTTTCCTATATTTTAAACCATTGCTGAATTATAAACAATTTCTGTGGAAATAATATACATTAACAATACATTGTTAGCTCTATATTAATACAAGCTTAACATACTCTAATAAACTAAGAAATAAATAAGTAAATAAACCAAATTTTTTTAGAGAGGATCTTTGAAGAAAATAAAAATTCGATTGAGAAAGACATCTGAAACTTCATCTCAATCATCAGTCAAAGAATAAGGTTTAATTCGGCCATATAATTGCGCATTTATTCTGTAAACTGGGTTTTCGTGATATTTTTATTGGATAGAAGTTTCAGAAGCTCTAAACCAATGCTTTTTTTTGACATTTATTGTAATAAAAATACATTTAAAAAGTTCCTAAAATTCCGAAAACTCAAAATTTTTATTTATTTATTAGCAGAAATTTATCCCGCGTTGCCCGAAATTTTAAGGGATTTTAAGGATTTCATTTGATATCCTCCACTTTGGAAATCAATATATACCTGAAAATTTCTTTAATCTCTTAAAAATCGCTTAAAATACTTCGAAATTTCTTAAAGTCATTAAAAACCTAATGAAATCCAGTAAGATGTCTTGAAATCTTGCGAAATCTATAGAAATCTCTGGAAAATCTATTTCACAACTCTTTCAAACTCTTTTAAAAGTTTTTGAAAACACTTGAAAATTCTTAAACTGTTTTGAACTTTTTTTAAACTTCTTTGAAGTTCTTTAAAATCTCCTTAAAATTTCTTGAAATTCCTTAATCTAACTTAAAAATCACCAGGTAAATCTCTGTCAGTAAATTAATAAAATAAATTGGTTTTGTGAACTTTTTTGATATTCTACATGCAATAAATGCCAAAAAGAAACATAAAAAATTTTCGTCAGACTAGACGTTTGAAACATAAATTCAATAAATCACTCGAAAAATCTGGAAATCTAAATTCTTCGAAATTCACATAATCACATAAAATCTCAAGAAATAGTTTGAGAAGTCTTGAAATCTTGTAAAATCTCCTAAAAATCCTTGAATTGTTTTTAACTTTTTTAAAATTCTTTAAAATCGTTCTAAATGCCTTGGAATCGTTTCAAATATTTTATATCCCTTCTAATATCCTAAAATCACTTAAAATTCGTTAAAATTTCCATAAGTGACTGAAAGCTTGAAATCTCTAGAGATCCCTTAAAGTTATTTAAAACCTCTTAAAAATCCTGGGAAACGTTGGGTAAATTTCTGCTAATAAGTAAAAAAAAAAATAAAATGGTATTAGGAACTTTTTTGATATTCTAAATCGAACAAATGCAAAAATAAAAAATACAAAATATTCGTCAGACTAGATATCTGTAACTTCCACTCAATAAACCTTTTGAATACTTTTGAAAACCATTGCAATTTCTTTAAATCACCCGCAATCTTTTGAAATCCCTTAAAATGCCTCGAAATTCACAAAATCATTTATATTCTCAAGAAATAATTTAAGATGTCTTGAAATCTTGTGAACTCTTTTAAAACCACTTGAAATTAGTTTGAATTTCTAGAAGTCACTAAAAGCTTGTAGACATTTTTTAAGATCCTTTAAAGTTTACTTAAAACCTCTCTAAAATCCCGGGAAACGCTGGGTAAATTTCTACTAGTAAATAAATAAAAATAAAATGATTTTGGGAACTTTTTTGATGTTCTAAATCCAATAAATGCAAAAATATAAAATATAAAATACCTGTCAAGAGTTAGGAGTATAGGCATGCATGCAGCTTTTCCATCATCTCTTATGATGATGCTAGTGTGGCAAAATTTCAGCTCGTAATTCCTGCTTGACGCTGGGCGTACCAAGACGTTTTAATTATCTTTTGAGAATATTTCTCTCTCGTTTCGTGTTCTTATAACGTGCTAGAATTTACCGCCGCCTCGTGCCTCAAGAAAGTCAAATGACAGCCTTCTTGTGCTACCTTGTGTCGCTTCACGACTTCGTCTCTCCCTTTTGAACCAGCAGGCAATATCGCCTCATTGTCAATGCCGACTTAACTTACCATACGTCATTAAATGCCACAGGAATATTCGGACTTTGTGGGGCCTTTCCAGAGGAGTAATTCTTTTCAGAATTGCAGCATGAAGGGAATTCAGACCTATGTTCATTTAGAAGCGCATGAATCGTCGAAAGAGACGGTGAATTCGCTTGGATCTTCAGGCGCAGTCTAGAGAAGCGTCGAAAGGACGACACAGAAGACACAAAGAGAGAAAAGTGAGTGGAAAAAGAGAAGAGGAAAGAGGATCTTATTGATGAGATTTAAAAGCACTGAAGTGAACTTATAAGAATTAAATCTCACTAACAAGAGGACACAATTTACCATTCCACTACGGTTTTCATACCATCATAAGCAAAGAGAAAAATCGAAATCGAACAGCACAATTGGTGGAAAAAAAGTTGTGACAATTCAGTAGATTGGCTCAAGTATAGAAGGATCATTTTCAAAGATACTTTTGAAAAGTTGCAAATAAATAAAAGAAACGCTTGAAGTTGAAAAGTGTTCGGAATATAGATTTCAAGGAATAGTTTTGCGAGGCTAAAAATTCCAATGGGCAAATATAATCCTTTTGCGGGACAGATGAACTCGCTTCCCATGTTTACTGGTGATCAAATATCTACATACAAATGGGAAAGGAAAAAACGGAACATTTTATGGGAACGAAATGATCCCGCTTCGAGTATAAATCAAAAGTTTAATCCGAAAAAGTCCCTTCGATCGTGCATTGCCATTTCACTCGGGATACGTTGCGACCAAAGGGTGTCGTTATCAAATTAATCCACTGGAGTACGATTACCTCAGGATTACTTTTTCTTTCGACCGAATAATAACAATAAAAATGACAAGTCATTCTGTGTATGGCTTATGCATCATCAGCGTGTAATTATCTAATTTTCTCAACAAAATATTATTGGTCGGCCATATATAGATACTTATAATTGTTAATCTAATGATCGTAAACTTGTGCATTGTATGTTGAGCAAATTGGAAGTTCCATGTGAGAATAATTTGCTGATGTTTCTAACATGAAGGATGTAGGATGTAGTTTCGCATTCCATTTTGCTCGTGAGAGTTATTGGTGTATACATGTACTTCAGCGAGTTGTTTCAACAGCGGCATTTTGAATTCATAGGATTTCCTCCATAGTGCGTTCACCAAAGATTGGGAGTAAGCTCCTCGTCGTAAGTTCTGCTCTGGTGGTCGACCGTTATGAATATTTTAAAAACGATGCAGTGGTTTCATTTAAAATTTACGCTTTCACACTTTCCAGCTTTTTTGCATATGTGCGATCGCTCCGATGAGAATATATATACCATATTTTCTCTCGCGATAAACCTATATTCTTAATGAAACCCTTATAAGGCAGAATTGCTCATGGAGCATAATATTCAACATATAACTTCATGATTTAAACGAATGGATCTGCATAAAATGTATACATGTAAAGAAGATCCAATTTCAGAATTAGTTCCAATTAAAACTTTACACTCTGTAACTAAAATGAAATTAATTATGTGCAGCTTAGGACGACAATTGCGTTTGTAGCCTTTTGAGAATGGGATGGAATACAGAGAAGCAATCTCTTTTTATGAGGTTTGACCCTAAATGCTCACGCTTAGATTTACACTAGCGGCTTTAGTTCTACATTGTTCTCAGATATACGAAGAAAGCATTACAAGAGGGCAAGGATGAAGGCAGGGGATGGAGGATCAGGAGGAAGAAGCGTGGACCTGCATAGAGCACGTGCGATATCTAGGCATGAGGGACGATGGTACGTGGGCATTTGGAGACTGTCGGCTTATGGACGTGTATCATATTTACGAAGTGTGCACAATCCAGCTCTTGGCTTAGGAATAATGTTACGATCTCAGGGTCGTATCATTATTCGCATCAACCTATAGCTGTGGTCATTCAGATATGGATGATCCCACAGTCCATTTCGTATTCTGTTTATAGTCGGAATGCGCTCCAGGGCTGTTCCGCTTTTGATATTAAACTCAACTGCCTTCACTGCCGCCCCTTATTCGCGAATCGATTCAAGTTTCCGCAGAAAGTATTATATCTCACCATCCTCCTTGTGTTTCCGGCGATTGAAGATCGTGTAGGCGATCATCCGTTCTAAACTCAAGTATAAGAACAGACTCTTTGATAGCTAACAAATAAATCTAGAGGCAATGCTCAATGTCCTCGTAAAATAGCCTCGAGCTAAAGCTTGGTTAATTTCAGAAGAATTTTATAAGGAAAGTGGGCGTGCTAGCCACCAGCTGGCCGTACTCCCTCCACTGATTTATAGTTCTTGTGCTAGAATCTGCTAATTGTTATCTGCGAAATTACAAACACGGCGGAAGTTTCTCTCCAGTTACTACCTACATAGTGTATTAATACAGTTAACCGATTGCTCATTTCTCAACTAATATTCCAAAGTTTGAGGTTTTGCAGCTCGAGGCAGAGGACTCTAAAGATTCCTGAAGCAAGCCAACTAAACGCAGACATCTCACTTCATCTCGTCTAATGTAAAGTAATCCGGAATCGTATCAACAGTCGAACGGGTATCGCGCCTAAAGAATTCGCTGCCGCTTATGAGCTATGGTTGAAACTTTCGCTATAAAGCACAAATTCCGTGTGGCAGCTCGACGGAGCTGCGACGCGGCGCAAAGTTGCTGTCTCTGGCATCGCCAGTCTAGAGCGTGCGTACCCAACGCCTGTTTTATTCTGCACCCTTGGCCCCCTCGGTACCCCGGACAAACGAACGTTATACCGTATACGTACTGCCGCGTGGTACCGTTACGGAAATTCGCAAAGTGTCTGCATAAATCGCGGCAACTGGGTCGTGAAAACAGCCCTCCTCGAGAATCTTCCACCCTCGAGTCGTCTCCCTTTACCCCTTTCCATCCCCCGAGTCTCGCTGTGCTCCTCTATCGTGGTACCGCCGCCAACACCAACCCTCGTCGAGAATTCCGGACTGGTAAATAGCGAGCGAAGTTGCATGATATGTGGCTGCGCGGATGCGCGAAACTGCATCGGAGGCAGCCACTGCACGACCATCCAGTCAGCCAACCGCTTCCCATCCCCGATTACTCCCTCCAGAGACCGTCGTTTGCTGCAAAATAGCCTTCCGTTTCCCCCGAGGCCTCCTTCCCAGTCTTCCGATCGCATCGTCTACGGGACCCGGTAAAGTATTATTACGCAAATTTATAGGAGAACCGATTGCAAACAGGCACATGATGAAAGACTGATGAGCGTGAATGCAAGATGAAATAACTTTCTCCTCTCTCTAAATGTGAATTAGTAACAAGTTGCTGACTAACTGCCTTGGTAAAATTTTGAATAATCAGTAGTCGATAATGACGCATTCAACGTACAAATCTAATGCTAATAGTTTTAGTTAAAGAAACCAAACGACTGAGTAGAAAACATCTTGATCACGGACGAATTTCGAGGAATATCATTGCCACAATGTCAAAACTTGTGCTCTAGTAAATTGATAACTAGGAGATTACTTTCGAGTACTTTTACTTTGTTATTCTGGTTCCAACCACATGGCGAAAGCAGTAAATCTCAAATGCACTTAATTACATTCTTCGTTACCAGCGTGGCGCTCTTCCACCCCTACACTTCTTTTCATCATCTTGTTTCAAGACTTTACTAACGATACTTTTAATACAACATCCAGAAGACTCTATGCAGACCATGAATTTTTTTTCTTCTCCTCGTTCCACAACGAACTCCAGAAAAATAAATTGCAATTTCCACCGGTAAGAAATCAGAAACTGAACCAGCTTCTTTCTTCAGAATCTAAGAAAAAAAAACCCTTCACACTAATGATATTCGGAATAATCTTAATTCAATCATAACATGAAAATATATTCATGTTTTATGAGCGATGAAAAAAATGTTTCTATATTTTTTTACTGGTGGGAATAGTTTGTGATGATCTAAAAATGCATTATATGCAAAAAAAAATCCCAAACTTTTTGATTACGAAGATGAAAAACCAACCCTAGTTATAAAATCGACTTTAGACTACAAGAAAGACACCCTAATTCGACTAATTTTTAAACGTAAAATTTTTCATGTTTAAAAATTTGTTATAAGTGGTGGGATTATAGGTGTTTTTTATTAGGGGTGGGTTTCTAGGTGACACCGGGCGTTCTCACCCGCACTATTATATCCCGGACCATCAAAGAGAATATTCCACGTTTAAAAAGTTGTTGTAAGTGGTGGGATCGTAGGTGTTTTTTATTAGGGGTGGGTTTTAGGGGTGATCCCGAGAGTTAGCCCCACTATAAATATTCATATTAGTACTAATAATTATTGAAGTGTTTAGACCTGCCGAATAGGGTTGTTTTTCTGTGGTCTTAAATCCTTTTTGTGACTTTGTTGTTGTGTTTTTCATAAGGGCTGGTTTTTTGGAATGCTGAGTTGTCCGAAATCCACTACTATTTCGGGATTAAGGAGAATTTTTCACGTTTAAAAATCTTTTTATTAGGGGTGGGTTTTAGGGGCGATCCCGAGAGTTCGCACCCCTACTATTATATACGTGATCTTCAAAGAGAATTTTCCACGTTTAAAAATTATTTCAAGGGGGGTCTTTCTTGGTGCTTTCTATAGGGGTTGATTTCTAGGTCCATTATATAACCACAGTAAGTTTTTCATCCTAGTCATTAAAAAGTTTTGGATTTTTATCCATATAATTTTGTATATAGGTCACCACAAACTATTCCTACCAGAAACAAAATTTAAAAAAAACATTTTTCTCATCTTTCATTTGAACGTTCAGAACTTTTCAATTATCTTACTTTGTTTCCAAAACAATTTTAGCCACAAGCAAATTTTTTGAATAATCTCTAAAAGATATTTGAGTATCGTGAAGAAATAAGATGTTTTCGGAAGAGCACAAATTGGAATCAATTGCTTCCCTTGCAATAAAAGTTACAGATTTCTCTGCAGCTATAATTGCTGTGTGGAAAGATTGATGATGATGGATAAGATTGTTCATGTCTGATTGGGCGTAAACGACAGTCGATTTCAACTGAATTTATGTGTCTCGTTCACATTTCGGACCTATTTCTAATCTCTAACTCTCTAAAGTGCAATGTGAGCTTGTCTAAGCGAAGAGCAGGTTTGGCATTTGGCTGGAACGTCTAGGTACCAAGAATATTACAATTAATCATAATTATGTCAGCGGCACTCCTACACCGACGTCCTTACTAGCGACAGACGGTGGCCTAGATTCGGCATCCTGTCTGTGAACTAGGGTGGGTTCGTACCCGGAACGTCATCAACCACCTCCGATCGAAGTCGTAACGTTTCTATACATACATATACACTCCACTGAACCTGCGCGAATTTATAATCGAATTCGAACTTCGAATTCAGACGCAGCGGTTCGTTTACGATCGGTAAATAGACATCATTTACCATAGTCAGCTTCGCCATTAATGATATTGAATTATTCCTCTTTCAGCTCTAAAAACATTCAAGCTTTTTAACTTTCAATTTATAATTCATGGACAATTATAATGAAAACGTTTTTTAAGATACTGTTGATAATTTATTAAAGGCTAAGTTATTTTTGTACTGAATTGATCTCGCCCGAGTTATTAAATTGGAAAGTGTTTACTAGGGCTGTGAAAAAACACTCTCTTTTATAGAAGGTTGTATATTTTTAATATAGATATCCCCATTTGATTCTAAATCCGAAAAAAAGTCAGGAGAAGAAAATCGTTATTTTTTAAACGCCTTGTAAAAATGGGATAACTTTTTGAATTTTTCTGAAAAATCGAAAGTTCAAATTTTGAGACAAAAAGGGTGAGATACAGAGAAAAGTATAACAAACATAATTTTTGACTTTAAAAAGATCTACAAATTCTCGCTTGACCATTTTTGACAGGGTAAGTGGTTTTTCTTTTAATCTTGAAAAATAATGTCAAAAAATTTTTTTTATTAAATTTCTCCGACAAAAAACGTGAAATATGACCGATCTTCAAAAGATCTACAAATTTTCCATTTTTTTCCACATGAGTATATTTAGATAACCCGATTTTTTTGACAATTTTTACTTTTTGAAAAAAATAATGTAGACGTAAAGAATGTGAACAACTCAACGCGGACGTCTGTGTACTATTATTTTTTTCAAAAAGTAAAAATTATGAAAAAAGGAGGGGTGCCAAAAAGACTGTTTCTTTGCCCCTAAAACGATTTTTCGAATGAGAGTTTCAAAGAGAAAACACGGCCTTTATGATATTCACCAAACAGTGCTCAAAAAAAAAATATATATGTATAAAATATATTTAATATAGCAATATCTTTCACCATGCATATAACGATTATTAAGAAAGATGTAAATTTAAATGCATGTTTTTGATTGCAGTTATTCAAAAAATAATGATTTTAGAGTTCCGACGAGACTCTAGTCAGGATTGCCTTTTTTAGAATAAAATATAATTTTGTAGATAGGCATTTATAAAGCAGCGATATAGTTTTGACATTAAAATAATGCAATAAATCCGAGATATTTTTTAAAATGGAATAGGGTATTGAAGAGTTTTCCATATGAAAACCGTACACCGGGTAAAAATAGGTAATTCCCAACAGTTTCCACACATATCTTTTTATGAAAATATAAAAGATGGCTATATTAAATATATTTCTTTGAACTTTAAATAGTATTTTACGAAAATTAATATTAACCTATATTATATTTTTAAAACATTTTTGAATACTTTTCGTTTTTAGGAACTTACTAAAAGGTCTATAGATGCTGATAAGTAAATAAATTATTCTCTAAAGAGAGATAAAACTTTTAGACAAGTGAAAAAGTGGCAAAGTGTTAAAGAACAGTTGACATTTAAATATGTCCGATTTGAAATAATTATTCCAGAATGGTTTTTAATTTTTTATGGAGTATTGACCAGTTTCCCCTATGTGAGGCGCTTACCAGTGAGAGCGTGACGCGCCTTGTGAGATCCGGAACAGTTTTACAGATCAGGACCAGACTAGAATTAGGACAAACTGACCGGGACCCCCCCCAGAACCCTATTACAATTTCTAAACGGACTGTACTCATACAGATGTTAAGCTGTTCATATTTTAATATTTTTTTATTTACATTTTTTCAATAATATATCAAAAAAATTCACCTTCACAATGTCAAAGTCTTCTCGCCACCGAAAAGATTGAATAACCTTTACAAAAATTCAGCGCTTCAAATCATGTGATTTGCGTGAGTAATAAAGGGAAGAATTTATTTACGCGTATGATACATATGCAAACAGGCCATGATCAAATATAATACAATGTACGGTAAGCTAAGAGACGAATTAGACAAAATAGGGGCCAGTTACGGTAGACGCATTTTGCATGTGTACTCAAGGGTGTTTTACTACTGCTCTTGTGTATACGCCATCCTCTCAATTCAGCTTGAATACCCCACAGAATACCGGATTTAACCAGTTTTAACTGGATTCATCAATAGAACTTTCATAAACTTCCATTCTAAATAATACCCACCTATTATAGAAAAAATAAACCTTCGTCACTTTTACGAAAGCCGTTACGCATTTCCTTACATTTGCACATAGCTAAGCTTTTTCGCTTTTGGTTCACGGTAGGAAAAATTAAAATAAAAAACCCACAATTGGTCGGTGTGCACAGAGTCAAAAGGAATATCTAAAAAATTATTAAATAAAATCTCTCCTATTTATTTAAAAATCCATGACTCTATTAAATAGACGTCTTTTAGAAAAGTTTTATTTGTGAACTTTCTTTATGCACTTAAAATCTGGCATCATTATACTCATCCTATATTTGAGGCAAATAAGGTTGGGTTTTTTTGTAAGTCTGCCAAAAATACAAAATTCGTTGGTTGGTCTGAGAAAATATTTTTATTGTCCTAAAAAAAAATACTTTTTGTATTCTCAAAACCCAAATCAGATATAAGAAAGAACTGATTTGTATGATAAAGTCATTTACTAATTCATTCAATTTTAAGTATAACGCAATGAATTAGTGAATAATATTTTATTAAAAATCAGTTCTTTCTTAATACTTATTTTTGAAGGTGTCAATTAGGCAATTTAAAAGAGTCCTGCAGCAGTTGTCAACAACAATAATTTTGTGTTAACAACCAACATTTTGCAGAGGCAACAAAAACTGTATAAAAAAACGTTTTTGTTGCGAGGACAACATTTTTTCGTTAGTGTAAAAATCTCTCGCGCCAGTTGTTTTAAAAAAACATATTCATTAATATTTCTATACTCATTTGAATTGCTAAGCTTAAATAAATTAAATTAGAGTGTCGATCGTAATTTAATTGCATTTCGAGAAGATTCATAATAAACTTTTCGAAGTAATTTTAAGCAGATTATATTATCTATAAAAGTTTAGGCTGTTCTCACTCCCTGTGGGCATCTTTTCCCTACAAAACTTTTATGTAAAATACTTATAATAAATTCGCAAGGCAAAAATGAAAGTTCTTCCCAATACCTAATTCCATTTCATATTTAAAAAGCGGAAAGTTTTTGAAACAGCATGAGAAAAAAAAGTAGGATATATATAGGATACTTTTTTGAAGTTTAAAGGTTTCCTTTTTTATAAAAATTATGAATTATTTATTAAATCTTTTCAATGTCAGGCGGAAACAGAAAAAAAGCCTCTTATTGTGATTTTTATGTAAATTAATTTGACTTAATACCTAATAAAAAAATGGATTTTCAATTAAATATTTAAATTTTCGCCGATAAAAGACTATTTTCAATGGAATAGTTAATAGTACACTTTTATCAAGAGATTTGTCTTTTAACTAAAAAAATGCATTATCAGGTGAAAATTGAAATTTCCTACAAAAAAAGATGATTTTCAACAAAGTAGTTGAATTACACCAAAAATAGAATTGTTGAATTCTCAACCAAAAAAAGCATTTTTTACAGAAAATTACAGTTATCACAGTAACTACTATTATTATCAAAAAAGGTAAAAATGTGAAAATAAATTTAAACTAACTTAAACCAACAGAATGGAGATACTACAAAATTTGGCTAAAAGCAAAAAAAAACCTTGACCTTCCATCCAAGTCAATAAAATTTAAATTAGGATCTCAGGAGAAAAGGAATCAAAAGAATTCTAAAGAAATCAAGAGAACTTTAAATAAATCAATACGGATTTAATCAAATTCAAGGTGAATTGAAGAAGATTTAAGGTCCAATCAAAATAAATCCCACATCAATTGAAGATAATTCAAGTCATTCCGGAGAAATTAAGGAAAATTTAATTCGAATCATTAAGAATTCTTAGAGAATTCAAAGGGAATAATAACTCAAAACAATTCCATATCCAAAGGAATTTAAAGAGTTTTAAATGATTTTAAAAGATTTTAAAACTTGATTTTTAAGAATTTCAAGGTATTTCATGAATTTAAAAATAAGTCAGAAGAATAGAAATTGTTTTAAAGCTTTTTAAGGATTTTTCTAAATAATTCAAAAAATGTTTTAAAATTGTTATTATTTTAATTATCTGGGAAAGTTTTGTCAATCCAGAAATGACCCCGAATTATCCTATCATATCCCAAAGTAAATAATTTTTCAGATGATTCAACTTTATCAATTGAACAAGGATAAAAAGGTAACAAATTCCTAGAATACGGGGGAATTTTCTTCAAAATAGGGTAATTTAGGGACGAAATTTTGAGAATAGGGAATGTTAGGGATCTTATCTGAATTAATATATATGACAATGGTGTTTGTAAGGCCTGTTGAATGTATTTCAATATTTATTATTGCTAAAACTTTTAAAAGAATTGGAAAGAATTCATAAAAAATAAAAAAATCCAAAATCTTCAAAACTTTAAAGAATTGCTAAAGAAGCTACAATGTTTAAAAATAATCTGGCCACGTGGTTTTGGGAAGCCCCCTAAGACCAGTAGCTACTGCAAAATTGAATTTCATAAGTTTGTAGTCATTTTAAGTAAAGATATGCAAGAAGGGGTAAAGTTTGGTTTAAGATGGGGGTGTGAAAGTGCACCCGGTGGACGTAAAGTGTAGGCGTGATAAACATGTAGCAGAAAGTAATAGTTATACATATCCTCGTAAATGAGGAGTTATGAGAAGCGCTGGCTCTGGCTGACTTGCCGACTGGCTCAGCAGGGATTAAAACCCCGCTAACACGAATTCACCTCACCACCCATTTACCTCCTTCCATTTATACCCTTTATATACCTCTCACTTCAACTGACGCGACGGTCCCATTACGACAACACGAGAGGTGCAGCGGCCACCAATCCCGGGGGTGCAAGTTACGCTCATGCATACTGACATGTACGAGTGTTTATATGAGATAATACCTTCCTAGTCCCGAATAATCGTCTTTCGCCATTCTCCAATAAATTTGCATTTCTCGCTAACTTCCTTTTTTAAGCTGTCCGACGAGAATCGAAATGGATTTCTGTCTTCGAAGAACTATGTAGTGTAAGAAGGAGTCTTATGTAATTTTTTACCCTTTTTGCACGAGGTTCTTTATTGAAAGCATAAATATAGGAAGATTTACATCTATCAACATTATGGTAAGGATGGTACTTTATCTTTATAAAATTTTTCAAATAAAGGAAGTAAACATGGAATTTTTCAGGTCAACTCAAGCAAGCTTTCAGTTTTTTACATACAAAATGGATTCAGTTTGTTTTATGAAATATTTTCTATATTTTCGTGAAATCTTATTATTTAATCCTAGATTCCTCTCTGGCATGTAAATTAAAGATCTCACGATTTTCTGCATAAATTCACTGGGAAGGTAACATGGAAGTGGTGCGAGAGAGAATAGGGTAGAGTAGAGTATGGGGGAGAGATTAGAGAATACTAGATCTTTATTAAATCCTACACCTAATCCCATCGGAGCTAAAGTATTCGTGCAAAACGAGGTTTAGCACACAATACGTGTGAAGAGCAAATACGCTTTAAAAGGTTTGGAAATATTCAAAACTGAAAATCTAATATGAAATAAAATGGAAAAATTAATCACCCTAAAACGCTTTTTTTCGTTTAAACTACTTTTTCTGTTCCCATGTGTAGAAATTTCAATATGGATCTGACTTGGGCAAACTCGGGCTCTCTAGACGGTGCAGGACTCGAAATGAAACGGGGAACCCAATCAGCGCCTGAATAGATGGTCCGAATTCTATCCGCGATCGGGTACAAATCGGAGGGTTTTGAAAAGTCTATACGGGATGTGGTAAAAATAAGGGAATCAATAAAGTCGTAGCGAGAAAAATATGAAATTATTATGGAAAAATGGAGGAGTGACCAATGTACATATATTTGCGGAATTATACAACCAAATTTCTGCATCGCATCCCATTCCTTACCTACAGAGAAAGAGCTGCGAAGGTATAAAAATGTGACGGGAGGAGTGACTGAAGGTGAAATGAAGTGGATTTGAATAAATGAGGTGAATGGGTGAAATGAATGTGATAAGTGAGCAGAAAGAGGTGAATGGATGGCAATAATGTAGATAAGGGTGAATGCGTGGGAAAAGCAGTTTACGAGGATTTTCGAACGCCTTTATGCAGAGGAAGTGAATAATGCTAAAATTAAATTTTCAAGAACTAAAAAAACATCCTAATTAATAGAAAATATTCCGACTGTGGAGCCGTTCAAGTATTATGTAATGCACTTTCTAGCGATTTTCGACTCATTCCCCCCTTATTAACGCCGTTTTACACATTTCTGCCCCCCCCCCCACCCTCGCACATGTGAAAAATAAATATTATGCAACTCAAAGCGCAAAAGTTTGAACTTAAAATTCTATCAAATACAGAAAAAGAATTAAACCCAATAAATGACCCACAAAAGTTTCAAGCCCCTTCCCCTGTACATTTGGAATTCATCCTACTTCATCCCTTAAACTTAAAAAATTCACTACAAATTCCCTCATTAATAGGGTCAAAATTTTATTGCTGGTAACAGGTCTTTTCAATACTAAAATCCACTTCAAAAACTGTCATTTCACCAATTCATTTGGAACCTACCCCGTATCATCCCTTAGATCTAAAAAAAGTAATAAAAAGTAATAAGTCTTTTCAATGCTAATAGACACACAAAACCTGTTATCAGCAATAAAATGTTGAACCGATTAATAAGGGCATTTTGGTTAATTTTTTTAAGCTTAAGGGATGACGTGGTTAGTTAGTTAGTAGTTAGCACTTTTTAACAAGGGCAGTACCTTCGCTGTTCAGAGATGAAGTAAGATGAGTTCTAAAGTTTTGAAGGGGTTGAAAAAACTTTGATAGGTCGTTTATTGTGTTATGTAGAACTATTTTTCACTAGAAAATGTGGAACTCACCCTACTACATCCCTCAAAATTTTTAAATTACACTTAATTGTAGGGTTAAAATTTTATTGCTGATAACGTTTCTTTTCAATCCTAAAGGACATCCCAAAAAGTTTCATCCCTTCAGCTTATTTGCAACTCACTGCATATTCACTAAAAATTTTTTGGTTTAAGAAATGATATGGGGGTGAGTTCTAAGCGAGATAGAGAGACGAATTTTTTGGGGATGTCTATTAGTTTAAGTAGATTTATTATCGACTATAAAATTTTGACCTTTTATCTTTTTACCTTTTGCCTTTTACCACTGAAGAAACTTATTATTAGCAATAAGATTTTGGCCCTACAAATTAGGGTAAATTTGAATTTTTTAGATCTAAAGGACGATACAGGATAAGTTCCAAATGAATTAGGGGATGAAACTTTTTTGGATGTATTTTAGAATTGAAAATTCCTATAATCAACAATAAAATTATCACCCTCTATCAATTGAGGAATTTTCGGTGGATTTTTAAAGTTTAAAGGATGAAGTAGAATGAGTTATAAATTTTCGAAGGGGTTGAAACTTTGATAGGTCATTTATTGGATTGTATAGAACTATTTTCCACCAGAAATTTCAGATCTTGTATGTTCTAGAAAAAATTATTATAGTTTTTATTTTTGTTTATTAACGTACACATTGAAAACTTCATTCTCATAAAATACCTCCGATTTTAAAGAACTTATTGATTTTTAAGGACAGGAAGGGAGTGTTATGTAACGTCGAAAAAAAAACAAGAATTTTAAATACTTGTAAGGAGTTTCTGAAAATTTTAAGAAAGTTTTTACGAATTTAAAACGATTTCAAGATTTTTCTAGTAATTTACAAAGATTTCGAAGGTTTTCGGAAAATTTAAAGAGATGCCAAAAGGTTTCTGTGAGTTTTCAGAAATTTTAAAGAATTTAAAATCTTGTCGGGGAATTTCAAGGAGTTTCAAGGAATGCAAAGAAATTTCAAAATGTTTCTACGAATTGTAAGGAATTCTAAATGCTTGCATCAAATTTAGGTATGTATGGGGGGTGAGTTCCAAGTGAGCGAGAGGGATGAAATTATTTGGGGTGTATTTTAGACCTGAGAAGGCCTATTACCAGCAATAAAATGTTAAGCCAAAGATCTAAGGGATGATATGGAAGATATCCAAATGATTTGGAGGGATGAAACTTTTTGGGATGTCTTTTAACATTGAAAAAACCTATATTATCAGCCATAAAATTTGATCCCACGAATTAGTGAATTTTAAAATTTTATAAGTCTAAGGGATGATATGGGATGAGTCCCAAATAAGATATAAAAATAAAACTTTTTAGTATATCTTGTAGAATTAAAAAGACTTATTATCAATAAAAAAATGTTGACCCAACAAATAATAATTTGTTGTTTAACGTAAACATTACAAATATATGAAGGTAGTGTTATGTAACATTGACTTTGAACACACTCACTCCTCTATTAACGCACAATAACACTTAGAGGAATCCCCCCCCCCTCCCCAAAATCTACAATACGTTACATAATACTTGAACTGCCCCTATTGCAATGAAACTGATTAATTATTGTACTATAATAAATCTAATAAATGAATAAGTTGTGAAGTGGCAAGAAGGGTAATGGGTAGTGACTCCGCAGTAATGAAATATTTCGCATGAATTGCCGAATCACGTTTATACTACAATCTGAGGTTATCAGCATGTTCTAATAAGAAAAATTGTCGTGACGTTATCGTATTTCTGATGAAGCGAAATGAATTTGTTGGAGTGATGCAGGGAGATATCGTCTCAGAGTTCTTCGTTTCATCGCGAAGACGCTTTGATTCGTATCGCTCTTCCTATGAAACGGGATTTTCGTACAGAAGGGGAGATCCATCTCGACGATAGCAGGGATGAAGCTGAGACTAGAATCGATGAATAAGAAAGGAAGAAGGACAGCCTAATTTTCTTGCTAAACTGCGGGGTTGGCATAAGACTGCTCCACACCAAAATGCCATAATGTCTGAAGATCTGATGAGGAAAAATCAAGATTCAAAAAAAGAGCCTTTCATAACTAATCCAGTTTCATTAACGAGATGTTTTTCGAAATGATAAAAGAGTCAAATAAGAAAGTATTTTTCAAATTAACATGGAGAGACATTCAATCACACTGTGTGTCTAAAAGTTGTAGAAGTGCACTGTAATTCAAAGTCTAGACTATTGGAAACTTCAAACTTGAATGCGGAAAACTGAAAACAGGGAAATTGATGAGAGTAGTAATAAAACTGTAATGGAATTTCGAAAGCGGATTTGACGGACGTTTGCAAAAGAATAAAAGTCTACTGCTCGCGTGCTGACATATTAGGACCATCCGTTTGTTCGTCTAGTTGCCTCGAGGATGGATCGTCCAACGAACCGAGTGCATAAATCAAAAGTGTCGATTGAAGAACGACTACGACTTGGGATTACTCTGCAGAGATTGCAGAACGCAATTTCATAAGCTGAAAGAGGTCACATTGAGTGAAGAATGTGAAAAGCTCGAATCATTTATTATTATTTGTTGATTTAAATTAAATACTTTCCTGAGACAATTTCAGTAGTAAAGTCAATGTATGGGTAGACAATGGAACAATATTCTCAAGAATATATCAAGTTAAGAAATATATCTTTATATACTATCTTTATATACCTATATTTACAGCGTAATAAAATATGGTTCGGAATATTGTGGCTTATTATGAAATTTAATGCAGCAGCATTAAAAGCAGTGAGTTAATCTTCAGAATTAGGTGCTAATTCTTGCAAGCTAGGAGTTGAGTTCAGGAAGTATCGACTTTAGAGCAAAAAAATGTAAACGAGAATTTGATAGCCTCCGGCTCGACTTAATTGGATTTTACGGGAAAACGATGGATACCGGCACTTTTTTTCTTGCAGCCACCTTTTTTACGTCAGTACCATTTTCTTTTATTTTCGTGACTAATCACAAGTATATTTAGCACATAAACACTATTTGAGTAAAATTATTTAATTAACACTATCCGATCCCAGTTATTATGAAATTTTTTTTATTAAAAGGAATTTCCTGGGAAATTCATATAAAAACTGTCTACTTTGAAAGTAGAGAATCGTTAAGTAGATTTAATTTAAAATTGAAAATGTAAGGCATCTCCTCACAATTTAAAATCCACGTAAGCCACAACTTTCATAAATCATATTTTAGAGCTTACTGCTTATACGAAGAATTCATTTTACTAGTGGTGTAGTGTAGGGACTCGAGAATGTACCTATTTTGTCCTTCGCATAGGTGGAAGATATGTGCAATACTCGTTTTACGAGGGTCAGATAGTATGAGAAGGAAGATAAAACATTATAGAGTCTCGACCATCCATTGGTCGTTCTATGCGGATGTGAGACAAGCGATCGGTACTCCAACGATATAAACGGAAGAATGAATATCTACGTACTATATATGCATCGTAAATGACGGTGGCGTAAAAGTCGAGTACACTAACTTTTCACCATCTTTTGTGCAACTCGTTTTACTTCCCTCGTAGTTTACTTCTTAATAAATACAGTAGAAAATTGCCAGTTTAATATTTCCTTAAATTTGGATAAAAGGGCTGCAGTTTAGAACGACATTAAAAATAATTGTTTGGAAAATCAGAGAGTTTAAAATTTACAGAATCAACAAAATGCTGCATGCTTTTGTTAAAAAATTTAGATATTTTGGTTGTTAGCACAAAATTATTTTGTTGTTGACACCAAATTTTTATCATGAGGCTGTTTTTGCTCGCCTAGACAGAGTTTTACTGAGTTTTGTTCAAACTGAATGAATTAGTAAATTATTTTTTCATACAAATTAGCTCTTTCTTATATCTGAGTTGTATTTCGAGAATATGAAGAGTATTTTCTGATTTAAAAAATATTTAATTATACCGAGAAAAGTATTTTCTCAGGCTAATCAACGAATTTTGTTAGGCCAACAAAAAAAGAACCAACAACAAAATTTTGTTGTCTCGCAAAACTATTTTCTCAGTGTATAGTAGAGGTGCCAACTTCACGACAGTGTTAAAATATACAAAATGGTAAAAACTTAGTCGAGATTTGCTATGAATTAACGATAATATGGTTGACGATATTTGATGAGAGTTAAAGAACTGGATGAAATGCAATTGATGAACGGGAAATTGCAGAAAAGCACAAAATAATGTCGATGCTTACGTTTCGAGACAATTGCGACAACCCCGCAATTATCGTCTCCCGGAAAGAATGGCGAGAGGAAGAGGGAAATCTGCAATAACAGAACGGCGTGGGAAAGACTCGTTAACCGGTTCCACCCTAAAAATGCTTCGTTAAATGGCACGTGGAGAAGGACCTGACCGAGTACCGTGGACCAGGAACTCGGGAAACACATTGGATTTACGAGAGCAGACGGAGTTAATTATCTGGCGCTACGGTGGAGCGCGAAATAATTACTGAGATGGCAAAACAAGGGGCCAAGAGAAGTCAAGTTGGCGGGGAGACGTGCGAGATAAGGGCACTCGAAAAAAAGACACCTCAAAGAAAAATACTCATGAGCACCTACCGCGTAAAGCCATCCCCAAGAATACTAATGTCACTTGTCAAGTTTTTTCACTGAGAAAATTTACTGAGAAATCAGTGACTATTCACTGAAATTCTTATTGTTTTTCATAGTGTCTATTAAATTTTTCCCACGAAATTCCTGGATAAATTTCTTAGATAATTTCCGCATTTTCTCGCTTGTAAATATAACGTCTCTATTACGACAGAATTACTATAATTTATTATTAATTTATTACAATTTATTTTACAACTTAATTTTTTTTCAATAAAAACAATTTTTATTTTAAGTAAGAAAAAAGTAGATTTTAAGATACTTTAAGTGATTTAAAGTAATTTCAGTTTTTAAAGAACATTTTAACAGAATAAAGAAGAATTTAATGATTTTAGAGAGATTTCACATAATTTCAAAAAAATTTTAACGGGTGTTCCGGGATTTTAAGAGGATTTAAAAAACTTCAATTTAATTCAAGAGATTTTACTTGATTTTAAGGAATTTCAAGGGAATTTAAGCGATTCAAACATTTAAAGAATTTTCCGGATTTTTAAGACATTTTGAATAGATTTTCAAGAATCAAAATTAAAATAAAACTTTCAGTAATTTCAACGAAATTTAAACTTTAAATTTAAAAGATTTTCATGAATTTGAAGAGATTTTCCAAAGATTTTCAAGTGATTTTAAAGAGTTACTAAAGGTTTAATGGAATTTGAAAAGAATTAAAAGGATTTTAAGATTGGAATGAATTTCAAAATTTTTTTGAGGAATTCAAAAAGGTTTAAGGATTTACACGAGATTTTAAGTGATTTCAAGAAACTTCAAGTCATTTTTAAATAGTTCAAAACAGTTTCAAGATTTTCACATCATTTAAAAAAAATGTTAACGGTTGTTACGGGATTTTAAGAGATTTAAAAAAAACTTCAAAGTATTACAAAATAAATTACGTGACGTGATTTGCAAATGATTTTGATGAATTACTAAAGATTTCACAGGATTTCAAAAGCCTCTTTGAAGGATTTTAAGCTTTTAACAAATTTTGAAGGAATTTTTAAGAATTCAAATTTAAGGATAAAGGGATTTAAAAATGATTTTTAAATTAACGAATTAACGATTTTCAAGTAATTTTACAAGATTTCTAAGAATTGAAGTAATTTTAAGGAATTACTAGTGATTTGATGGGATTTTAAGCTATCTAAAATCGAATCAGTGGAAGTTCACTGATTTTCCACTGATAAAATTTTAGCGAGTCTTGAATTCTTAAAAAAATATTGTGAAATTCTCTTTGGAATTCTTTTTAAATCTTTTTAAATTCTTTTAAATTATGTAATTGAAATCTTTTGAAATTCATTTATAAACTTTGAAATTTTTAAATCACGTTCAATTTCTAATTCTTAAAAATATTTTTAAATCACTTAAACATCCTTAAAATATTCTAAATTCTTTTGAAATTTCATGAAATTCTTTTAAATGACTTAAAGTCTCTTAAAACTCAATTTCGCACTATATTGAATTTCAATACAAAATTTAAGTAATAACACTTTTGAAATCCTTTGAAGTTTTTGAAAGTGACTTAGTGACTATGTTTTCTCACGATTTTAATAAATGTAAAATCTACTGTATATCAGTGAAAATACACTGAAAGTTTCAGTAGTTTAGTAAGGATTACTAAAAATTCGTGAACTTCCACTGATTCAATTTTGATTATTAGGAAGTTTTTTCAAATCGGAAATCCACTTCCTGTATCAAAAATAAAATCAAAGGACAATTACTAGATTTTCTCAATCATCAATGGATATTCGGTAATCGATATAAGTATCTGCAATCTCGATAGATGAAGTATATATATACATATATACCTATTCAGGTGATATACTTGGGATTTTCTATTCGACCGTGGGGTACAATGTGGTGTTCTAGGTATAGTCGAGCACAATGGACGAGTTAGCTAACTTTCTGTATAAATCAACTGCGATAACGATAAAATTGTAATGAGCGCAGAGATCGCGAAATTTATATGTCTCCCTGCGGTGCTGCGCTCTACGGAAAATGGGAACTACTTAGCTGCAAACAGTTTGGTTGGATGAAACTTCCATAGATTTCATGTACCTACTTTTTTAATAAAATGAATAATTTCTTATACAACTCTTATATTATTCGTCATGAATAATTTATTTTCGCATATATCACGATCGAGAAATAGTTACCAAGTAGTATTATTCCATAAATAAAATTATTGCACAAAAGAAAAACTATCCTTGAATTTATAAAATCGCCCTGTTATTCACTAAGAGATGAATATGTATTAATATGATGTATACCGTCAGAATAACAAAAGGTTATTTTAATTCAACGAAATACATTTTTTCTTTGTTTTTTGAAAGCATACATTTTAGTCGAACCAATGATTCCATTTATAACAATAGATTTTTTAGTGATTGGGGTGTTTTTTCGGTATATATATATATATAGCTTCTGATTCGATAGGATTTAGAGGCTTAATAACATACGCGCTACGTGCGTCGGATAAAACTGGACAAGTGATGACTTGGCACGTGGGAGTATATATTTACATATATACTGTATAGTGTATATAATACATCACCCAAAAATAGTCGGAATTAGTTTTACAGATGCTCCCATAGGAATTCTTTTAAAGATCAATGTAGCAAATGATATATCTAGCAGAAAACACATCTAACTTATTATGAAACTTGATGAAATAAAAGGAAGGCTTTTCACTCATTATTTTGTTGAACAGTCGCAATAACATGAACTGAGAGAAGAGGCAGAGAGAATACAAGGACAAAGTCGTGTTGACGTTTCGTTTTCTGTGCTTTTTTTTTCTAAAGTAGAGTACGGCAGGCATTTGAATTAAATCAGTGATCGCGTCAACGTCGCTCATAACGACGTTCTTTTAATTAATGAAATAGGGAGCTGAGTCTCTCGTTCGATACGAGCAATCGCTTTTATGCTCGGCTTAATCCGAAACTGATGTGAGTCGTAACGAAAAATAAACTCAAATTACATACCATACTTTTTTCAAGAGGAAAAAGTTATCGTTAGGAAAAAACTCCTGTTAACAAACAAGTTTTCAAAGTATAAACTGTAAATCATATTTGACTCTAATTATAAATCAGGTGACCTAGATTTCAGGTCAATTGGCTTTTGAAAATTGCATCAATTAGTAGCGACAGATTCCTTGAAAATGTAAGTGGTATTTTTTAAATGAAAATAAGTTTACGCGACCCGTGCAGAAATTTTGATGGGATCCTGATGGGTAGCCCACGTGGGGAAAATTGACCAATAACACATCAGGATTAAAAAACTATTCTAGATTCATTTTTTTCAATATTTGATTACTTAACTAGTTAATTTTCTAAAAAAAAATCCTATTATAAAAAAAAGAGGTAATAATTATATTGAAACAAATGGTTTTAAGGGATTTTTTTAAGCATTTCGAAGGTTTTTTAAATGATATTAAAAAATTTTAAGAAATTTAAAGTCATTCTAGGTAATTTCAAAGGATTTTAAGAAATTTCATAAGATTTCAAAGATATCAAGACTTCCAAAAGTGATTTTAAAGAATTCTAAACGAATTTCAAAAGAATTCTGGGGAATTTCAAGATTTTAAAGTAATTTTAAAGTTTTATTAAGTTTTTCACGGGATTTACAATTTTAAAGAATTTTTAAAGAACTTCAAAATAATTCTGGGGAGTTTCAAGATTTTGAAGTAATTTTAAGATTTTTTAAGTTTTTCACGGGATTTTAAAATTTATTCAAAAAAAATTTCAAGTGATTATAAAGAATGCAAGAGGATTTCGAGAGTTCTAAATGATTCCAAGGAATTTAAAAGGATTCAAGTGATTTTAGAGAATTTAAAGAGATTTTAAGTGATTTTAGGGAATTTAAAGGGATTTCAAGAGACTTTGCAAAATTTCCAATAAAGGTTTTTAAACACCTGGCGTACTTTGGAATTAGGGCAATTTTAATTAATTTAAAAAATATTTAGGGGTGAATGGGGTGAGTTTCTCACGAGATATGAGGATTAAAATATTGGTGTGCCACTGTGGTATCAATTTAAATCATTATCAGCAAAAACGATATCATTAGGATCTTCAAAATCCAACGAAATCCCGTAAAATTTTTCGAAATCACAAAAAAAATAGGGATAAAATTCCGAAAACGGTCCACCCCCGATTTCCTTCAAACTGCGTATACCTATGTATTTTGATGCGCTGATTACGAATATGATACTGAAAATTACCGCATAAGCGATTTTCATGGTGGAATCGTGGAAAAACCATAAAAATCATGGTTTTTTGCATTTATCTCAGGTAATATGCAAAATTTCGAAAAATGTTTTAAACAAAAGTTGTAGATCTCAACGAAATACACAATTTTTGGGGCAAATATTTTTTTCTGCGAGTGATAGTTTCGAAGAAAATAAAAAAAAATCCATAAACCATGGCTCTTCGCATTGTGAAGGGAAATCATGGTATAAGGGAATGATGAAAGGAAATGGTAAATGCGGAAGACATGGTAAAGTAAAATTGTAAACGGAAATCATGGACAAGGTAAATAGTGGAATTCAGAAGGAAAATTTAGCTGATCACCTTCCAGAATTCTTGT
>JAUESI010000038.1:5029006-5041751 GCA_032275145.1 Synergus laeviventris | reverse complement strand
AATTATTTTATTATGAGAATCATAAATTTCGAATTTCATTTTCTTCCATTTTTAAGGCTTTTATTATCGAATGTAACATTAGGAATCATCGATTTATTACGTGACGCTTTTTTAGACCATTTTTGGACCCTCCAAAATTGCATTGGGATGAAGTTTCAGACGTATACTCAAGTGCCAATAACCGCTACTGAAAACACGACTCAATACCACTATCCACTCATTAAATGTTTGTCCTGAACAAAAGTTGTAATAACTCAGTCAAAAAAAAATCGCTAATAAAAGTTTCACTTGCTGCTACTTTTTAAAAAATAAATTGAAATATATGAAAAAAATCAGGTTGTATTTTTATATTTTAATTTTATATTATAATTATAGAGAAAGGTGCTATCTCAGAATCTAAAGCTTGAAATATGTCAAAAAATTCAAATAATTATTATATATGTAGAATAAAGTTCTAAAATAATTAAATATTTTGCCATTAACGATTATTTTTTTACGCGTTTTTCTGGAAGTCTCAGACCGACAAGTGAAAGTGATCCTGTCGAAGGATCAAGTTTCTATTGTCCGGACAAGGATTTTCATTCAGTACTCCTTTTACTACGTGATTTGGAGCAACTTAAAGTCAAAATATTTATTATTTTTCGTTAATTTTCACAAAATCATGTTTTTTCACTCCCTTTCAGAAATAGTGAAAGATACACATTTTCAAAAAAACTAATGTCATTTTCAAAATTGATTTCAAAGACAACTGGACCCAACTCGAGCGGCAATAAAATTTTAATATTTCATTATGCCTACTTATAAAAAACATGTTAAACATACCACCTGATATTTTTCATACATTTCAATTTGTTATTTTTTCAAAAGACACAACAAGAGAAAGTTCACTGATGTGAAATTCATGCCGATAACCCTGTTTTTTGACATTTATTTGTTCATAGCTCGTTAACAAATTTTTTTGTAGAAAACCATGAATAGGAAAAATATTCACAATTAAAATATCTTTGCAGTGACGTGAATCATTTTTATTAGCGATTTTTTTTGGCTGAGTTATTTCAACTTTTGTTCAGGGACAAACATTTAATGAACAGATGATAGACCACTCTTGGCAGCCAAGAGTCGAAGCTTGGCCCAGTAATGGCCCATCAATGGTTCGAAATTCGAAATTACTACGTCAAACTATGTTAGAAATAGACAAGCCAGAATCTGGCCCAGTAATGGCCCGTTCCTTTGCCAGAAATATTCCAGCGGTATAAAAAGCAAGTTTAAAATAAAAATTTGATTTACAAATGTAGTTGCGATGATTTAAAATGGTGAAAAACTGTAAATGTAAATAAACGTGAAACCAATTTTTTTTCTTTTTTTTTATACCGTAAAATAGTAAATAGTTTTACTTTATATTTATTTTTTAATAACTTTTTTGACTGGTAGCGAGTGATGGGCAAATAAAGGCGGTCGAGTCTCGGCAACTTGGGTGGTACTCAGACGAATTTTTCTTCATTTTCAAAGATTCTCACTAACAAATTGCTTTTATTTAAAATAATTATTTTATTGCAACAGAAAGCATGGGGAATATTTTTGCAAACAATGATTTGAATTTTTTATGAGAAATCTTTGATGGAAAAAAAAAAATTTAACCGAGTAGAGGTATGAAACTTCAACTCAATGACCCTCCCTTTCCCTAGAAACGTTACCGTAATAAAAGCCCATGCAACTATCCCGTCGATTCTTATAACTTCATTAATTTGTTTTTTTTGCCTCCAAATACAATATTTTTACTGTACCAAGAAAAATAATTGGTGGTATTAGAGATCTCGCACAATATAAATAATTTTTTGTTTTATTTTCGTTTTACAAGAAATTCAAAAAAAAACACGTGGCATCATATGAGGGGTGGGGGGCCAAAAAGTGATCAAGATTAGGCCTAGTGCTTTATGAAAGCCCCCTAAGGAATTTCTAATAATTTCAAAATATAAATATATATATTTCAAATACATATTCATAAATGTTTCAAAGAATTTGTAGGATTTTAAGTAATTTAACAAAATTTAAGGGCTTGAATTTAACGTAGAATTTCTCGATCTCCCTTCCCATTGTAACAAAACCATAACATGTCTTCTTGAACCTTCCCACCCTCTAAAAGCGTTAATTAACCCCTTTTTGTTAGAGAGAATTCGATAAAAAGTGTCCAAAATGGCAGGAAAATTTTTTATCGTGAAAATTTGTACCCTGGGATTTTTGGGGTCGCTGAATCCGAATCCGAAGTCAAAATTCGAAAATTAAAAATGGTGGACCCAATATGGCGGACGAAAAAAAAATAAGTAACACAAAACAAAACAAAAAAAAAATAAAAAAATACAAAAAAATAAAAAACAGGAGTATTAAATCCTACATTTTGGATGCACGATTTTGAATATTTAAATTTTTACTTCAGATTCAGGGATGTCAAATTGGAGTTTGTTAAAATAGGAAAAAAAAGATTCATTCATTTTGCACAGTAAAAAAGTAGGAGATTGCGAAAGCTGGTGCATTTCAACAAAATTGCTAATTTTTGGGAGGGTGAAGAGGGTAGAAACCACTGTAGCGTTTGCCCTATTCAGAAATTCTCTAATTTCGAGAAACGTAAGTGCCTTTTCCGTAGCATACACGTCGCCTTGATCTATGTGGGAAGGAAGTACATAGTTCAGAGTGCCTAAAGTTTCATGGATCTAGGAGCAGAGACGAGAAATGCACGCATTTCTAACTTTCTATAGAATACATTTCCTCCACGTTGCATTTTCTCTTGTCATCGTGGTCTTTTATGCTTCCACCGCTTTCTGTCTTAAGCAACGCTAAGTACAATAAATCATGCCCGCAAGCAGCCAAGACAGAGTTAAAAAAATGATTGCGATCTGCTTGAAATGTTCACGTTTCAAAAGATTAAAGAGACATTTCATAAACTATGTAAAGTTCATTTGGATGAGACTTAGAGGAGCAATTGTTTGGGGGTGGATAGAAGAGGAACATGTCGTTGCTATGGAGGCATTGGCACTGCAGACTGGTGAAGACCAATTTCATGGCCGGCACGAACTTCTGTCTCCGGCCATTTTATGTGGGTAATTCAAAGAGTTCAAATTCTGGCTCGTGTTCAAATCGCATCTTCCTTTAGCTTGGAAACACGTGTACAACGTAACGTGATTGCCGTCTCGATTTCTGGCATTAGACACGAAAATGTCTCCTTCCCTCTCTTAGAAATGGAATTTACAGAATGGCACTGACATATTCGACATGACATTAAAGCACATGCATGGAATGTGATTGCCTCTGAAAACCCCATCACCAACAACATTATACGGACTATTAGTTTTGTGCTGAACAGCAACGAAAAAAGCCGTCTCTATCCCGGCTGGTATACTGCGCGAAGTGGTTACATGTAAACGCAATTAACTCGCAACGCCCCAAACTGGGTCAAACGTAACGCCTGCATCGTATATTATGGCGTAGGCAAGAACCCGATACTTAGAGAACCTCCTTATTTTACCCGGAAAACATCTAACGGTTTTCGAATTCCGGAAATGTCGTTTCACTTCAATCCTTCGTTAATCATCCAACTTTTAATAAGGATGGATAATGGATATCCGTTATTCCTCATTATAGCTCGAACTAACGAATTTGTTTTAACGATAAGTTTAAATCAATATCTTTCTAGACATATTAATTTACTAATTACTTCTGGAATTCTATTATAGATAAGAATTTTCTTTCAAAATTGTAATCTTATGTTAGATTCACTCAAGATATGACAAACAATGTAATTTGTCAATTTCAAATCAAATTAAAGGAACACTTTAAACTTTACAACACGAATTAGGAAACGAGTTCGAGAAATAAACAAAAAAGTTTTCAGCTCCGGAAGATTAATTAAGATTTAAACTTAGAGAGAAAAGCATATTCAACAAGGAAGGTTCATAAAGCAAAGTCTGCCTGTTCTGTATTTTGGCTAATTACGATGGGTGTGAGGAAAACAACGAAAACAAAATTCTAAAGAAAAAAGAAATACAGTTGAAGCGAAAGTTGATTCCTACTGGTGTAGACAGCGTTGTCACTTTGTTCGCACTTGAGCTATTTTAATAGTTAAAATAATGATTGAACATTACGGTAACGGTATTTTAACTTTCCCCGCCATCGCATGGCTGAAGGTAGCTGTTAGAGATGAGAAAAGTTGAAATGGGAAATGGAATTGGATGCATAACCGGCTGGGCGAGAAACGAAGCAAAACCTCTGCCGTTAGTCTTGTCTAACTTACTCTTTCTATATTATCTAACCTCTTGTTCTGGCTTACTCAATTTTACATCTGAATCTTTCCCTTCCATAAATTATAACTACGCACTAAATTGCAAAAAAAAGTACTCACAGAATCCATGATAGTGAATTTTCTAGCTGAACATACCTGAAATAAAAAGAGAAAAAATGTAAAAATGTAAATACTACGGCTTATTATATAGTTCACTATAATCAGCGAAACTCTTATTATCAACTTCTACTGCGTAGGTCATTACTGAATTAACGGGTCACTGCTGCAATAACCTGATAGCATCATCGTCAACATAGAAGCTGGAGTCTTCTGTAGATATGTTGCAGGCTATATGTACAGATTGTACAGTCCAGTGTTCACACTGTTTTCATTACCATACTTGTATAAAATATACAAATATCAGTCACACAATCCTGCAAATAAATTCACCTATCCTATATATCAATGAGCTTCAAATTAACTGCTCTAATACCCATTTGTCAATCCAGAAGTATATTCCAAATAATCAATACCACACATGTTGCCCTTTTGGCCGAAATTACCTCCACTCCAGTTACTTTGGCTTAATGCACTTCATGAAATAAAACTTGGCAACATTTGGTGGATTGTTGGCACGTTTTCGTGAATCACTGACATTAGAGAGATATTCGATGCGACGAAGTATGAATCTGTTGGTGCGATTAAACTACGGGTTTGTAGCGTCAGGTGAACACAAAGAGGAGCTGGAGAGTGAGAAGCTTTAGGGTGGTTTGGATGTCACTGCATAACGGCAGCCATTAAGATAACATGGTCGGGGTGATTAGCTGGGCTAATTACCGCGAGACGAAGCCGTGTTTGTACCTACATCCTACATTCGCTGGCAAACAACAGTCTCCATCATATCCAGGATCTTCCAACCGGGTCCTTAATTCAAGGATCATCTCCAATTTAAGCATCGATTTCCTCTTAAATGTGGAGCCCATGCCGATGCGATGGTCTCTACTATAGTCTGCTCTAAAGCATATCTGCTTATTATGATTTTCTCCCTCTGCTATTGCCTAACATTCTTGTCTCCATTGCATCTATATTAATTAAGATCTGCCAATTATCCGCTGGAGATGTACAAGAGAGACAATGCAACCATTCTCCCCTAATGGCCAATCCTATTCTAGATATAAATTTTAGATATAAATTCACTGAACAACTCTATGGTTGTGAAAACCACAGAAATAGTAAAATATGGTACAACTACTCATTTGTGGTTGCCACAACCAGGATTTTGATTGACAGAATAACTATTATGAAATAGTTGTGGCAACCACAAATGAGTGGTTCTACCATATTTTACTATTTCTGTGGTTGTCACAAACTTACGACCATTTCTATCTAGTTAAATTACCCTGTTCTTGAGATTATCAGCTTATAAGCTAGGAGTTGCATAAACTCTCATCCCTTGTGGAACCTGTGTATTTGGTGTGGAAGGATTGTTTTTAGTAACATTACAGCATTTTTTGATACATAATTGTATATTATGATTTATTTTACCGAATAAGTATATTATTCATTAGTTTATAAGGACGAAACAAGTATGAATAATTGCGAACATAGGTTCGAGACGATGTCGAGTGTTTGTCGAGAAATTACGAGAAAATCTAAAGATTAAATGTTTGGGATGACCATTAGTGGTGACAAAGAATGTTGACACAAAAATGGAGAGGGTAGGAAGCTAATTATGATTGGTTAAAAATTGACGTCACAAATTGTACACTTGCCCAAGATTTACATTAGGGACGGTCTAGATTTGAAGATGAGTTTTCTAAAGAATACTAATCTTTGCCTTAAACCTTTTTTGGAAATACAAGACATAGAATAAGAAAAATATTAGAAAGCAGGAAAAGAATCGTATCAAATTTAGAAAGAATTTCGGGAATAGGTAGAGAAAAGAAACATTCTGGACTAGAACAATTTTACTTTTGAAAGCATGCAAGTTTCAAGTTGCAATTGCTCCCATGCCTTCCGATTCTGTATTCCAATATGCTATGAAATTACAATATTTGAAGTTTCTCTCTCAACTACTAAACTCTGTGCAAGGAATATTGACCTAAAAGCATTGAGAGGTTATTATACGTATATAAAAGAAAAGTTATATTAAACAAAATCTTTATTTCAAAAGTTTCATCACTATTTCCTCAATGTTCGATTCATGGAATTAATTGATTTCTCTGAGTTATTGAAGGTAATGGCACGTTATTGAGTTAAAGAAGAAAGTTTTCCGTAATTAAAACTTCCTAATGTTTATCGCAGTTTCGCTCATCAAAGTGTATCCATCGTGGAAACAACTTTTATCGATTGCAAGTTGTTTTTTTTCTTCTATAACATAACTTGTCGAAACGACGCGATTGAAGTACTAAAATAAGTCGTGCAGTTGATTTCCCAAGATGAAACCAACTTTCAGACTTTTCTGATATTTCCGAAGATAGTCCATTAAATCCAACTTGTTAGTTTTTTAATTTTCAACTAAAAGACTTTTGTATCAAGTAGCTATGGGTAAAACAATAAATGAACTCAGTACATAGTTAATTAATAAGTATTTTCAGGGGAGGGGGAATATCTCTCTCTCTTTCATTCTCTCTATAATTGTATGTACTTAAGATTGCTCTCGCTTGCATTCCAGAATTCAGACCGTGGAGTGGGAGAGTGTGAAGAATACTATAAAGTGCAACGTAATTGAAGAGATGAGCGCAAAAGGCATTTGTGATTTAAAAATTTTCAACATGGACTGTATTGGAATTCGCATCACGAGTTTCTTGCTTTGCGTTTCCTTTATTCGCATTCAAACTGAGGAGTTGCCGTTTAAATCGAAAACTCTCGCTACAAGTAAGTAGCCCTAATTTATGTTTGTAGAGCTTCTTTTAAAATATTCTATCCTTGTCCGTTTTTGTGAAAGAAAATCCAATAACTGCGTAACTCCGTATTTTTTGAACGAAGAAAACTTTATGACTTTGATAACAGGAAACAGAGTAAAGTGTATTATTATCAGAATTCAAAGAAAGTGCGCTAACGATTGTATTGTAAACTACTTGAAAAACATCTTTCACAGAGTGGAAAAATGTTGATGTAATTGTTGAGTAGCGTGTAATTTAATTTAAAATTACGTCATTTTGTTAAATGTTTTGTTTTATTTTTAGTGTCGTGCTCAGAAGGAAAAATTAAAGAAATTAACTACAGTGGGAAATGCTTCGGAGTGATTGGAGACATTTTAAACGTTGAACTAGTTCCTTGTAGGAAAGTTGCATTCAAATGTATTGAACACCGAAATACAGATCTTCGAACTTGATATCGTATGAAATTTATATTTAGTGACTGACAATAAATAATTTTACTTTTTTTTAAAAAAAAAAAAATGCTAAAGATTGTGCAATGGAACATTCTAAAGATTGCGCCAGTATTTATTTTTACACAAGGACAACGAGCATCATTAGTTTGTTGCAGATGTGAATGCATTATCTTTTTATGAAGATCGTAAATCAGAAACTGACAACATATAAACAATGTTCACAGTCATATTTCAAGCAGAAAAAGGATTAAGCATAGTCAATAAATTATTTGAAAGTAATTTATTGTAAATTAGAATCGAGTAATTTAATTCTGTTACAAATTGTAAATTATATTCAAAGTTCAACGCGTGTTATTGAAATATCGAGAATATTTCATGATTTTCATGTGAATTACTGTTCTGCTCTGCTAATTATACACTATTAGAATCACCTATAGATATTATCCCTGTGTTGAATATACAAGTTCGCATAAATTAACAGAGATAATTCCATGAACTCTACTGACGTTAATTAAGGCAATGGTTAAGCCAATAATTAGCTGATTAGCTTTTAAATGACCCTACACCTAAAGCTAACATCGTTGCGTATCTTGTGTATCAAAAGCTTCATAATAGAAGATGCATCACGTTTCAAGCCGTATGGTACCACCTTAAAATGAGTATCGATCTTCTTCACAAAACAAAGGGTAGATTTCTTTTAAAAAATCAATATTTAAGCGATAGGATTAATAGATGCCAGATGTATATCACTTTCCTTCTCTGATTTAATTAACTCATGAAAGCTGAAGAAATAGCATCTTCATAAAAAAGTGTTTGTAAATTCGGCTGCCAAAATGAAATATGAAACATCTTAAAACCTGTTAAAAATGCTAAGGAAGGAAATGCGCTCATATTCGCATTTATACGCTAGGTAAAGGATGGTGAGTAGAGAAATTAGCTTCTCGAGTGAAGACGGTGGCAAGAACGTTGAATCTGCATAATCTTGAAGGAACTCGGTGCACGGAAGTAAAAAGAGAAACTGCAGCACGGCAAAGGGAGAAGATATAAAGGAGAATGACTAGAAGGAGGTAAAGCGATCGAGAGCCGAGAGACCGAAAGGCTGATCCACATTCGTCTGGATTATGAAACACCTCCCGCAAAGCTCTAGGACCAGATAAAAGACGATGAGCTGCCGGCGCACGGCTCCAGGGGGTTTGCACCGATCGAAGTATGCATATTCTCTACTCAAATATGAGCTTAGGATATTTTCTTAAATATGGGAAGGAATCTTGCCTAATATGAAACATCTAGTTAAATATGCACAGGCATGACTTGAAGTGTCAAGTTTAAACTTTAAAATTTATATCTGTAGGTTTAAATACAGAGTATTTGAGATACAGCGTTTGACAACAATGTAAGCTTTTTATGAAATTGGTAGTTGCCCAATGAAATGAGCCATTTAAGTACCCGTCGAGATTTCGATTTTCAATACAAATATTTTAAAAATGTTTTCATATTATTAGGCTTTATGGGGCAATGATATAGTAGTAATATCTCATAAATGGCAAACTCATAAATACCCACATGCCAGTACTGGCATGTAATGCAGTAAAATGCCAGAGTTAATAAAAAAATGATTAAACTTAAAAAACGTAATTTCAGTGCACCTGAATTATCATTTTTATCACCACAGATTGATGGACTTCAAGTATACAACAAAAAAGTTGTTAAAAAATAATTATTAATAAATTGTGAATCTTTTGTTTACAGAAATTAATTGCCTTGGTTAGAATTTATAGAAATATTACAATTTGTCAACTCACACATATATTTATTCATTTAACTCTAAGAATTTATATTATAATAATTGGAAGAATTTATATATTTGATTATAAAATTTTTTTCTTAATTATTTTAGGATTAATAAAGGACTTTCTAAAATGGAATAAAATTTCTTTAATTTTTGGATTTTGTAAAAATTTCTTGTAAGTTTTGTAACGCAAATTTAAAAAAAAAATTTCAATATGGTTATATTTACCATGTCTCATTATTTTTGAAAACCTCAAAAACAATTTTAAACATTTAAAAACAAATTTCATCACCATTAAAAAAAAATTTTTTCATAATTTTTATATTTACTATTTTTAATTATTTTAAAACACGTCGAGAATAATTTTGAAATTAAAAAAGATTTATTTGAAATCTCTTAAAATCATTAAATCATTAATAGTCACTAAAGTACTAAAAGTTTCAGTGATTTTTCACTGATTTCCAGTGAATTTTTCATTGATTAAAATCATGAGAAAAGAGTTTAAAATACTTTAAAAAACTCATCGTTTGAGTGATTTCAAAGAATTTTAAATGTATTTCAAAAGAATTTCAAAAGAATTCAGATGAGTTTGAATTAATTGAAAAATTTTCTTAGATATTTTAAAGGATTTTAAATGATATTACTCTCTAAACTTGAATCTGTCTAAAATCAGTGGAACTTCACTGATTTCCAGTCAAATTCCACTGATTCAATTTTAGAGACCAAAGAATTTTAACGGATTTTAAAGGAACTCTAGAGAATTTTCAAGATGTTTTACAAGATTAAAAAAATTTCAAGACATCTTAAAAGATTTCAAGAGATTTCAAATGATTTCCATTTATTAAAAAAATGTATTCATTAATATTCATTCTTTAATATCTGTTAAATTTCTTGAAAACTTTAGAGATTTGATGAAATCCACAGAAATCACTTGAAATCCCCTTAAATTCCTTAAAATCAATTGGTAGTTCTGATCTCGATTTTCAAGTACATGCGGAAAATACAAATCCAACTAATTCGTATTTTCTTCTGAAAATTAATTAATTAAGTAATGAAATATTGCAAACGATTAAAACAGAATAGTTTTTTAATCTTGACAGGGTATTGACAAGTTTTTCCCTACTTGGGGTATTTACCAGTGAAATCGTGATGCGCATTGAGGGGTCCTTGCCAGTGTTGAGATCAAGACCATACTAGAGCTACGGCAAACTGGTCAGGGCCCTACCAGAACCCCACCAACATTTCTGCACGGGCATAAAATTGCAAATTTTGAAATAAAACAAATGAGTAAAAGAAATATTTCAAGTTTTCTCACTGAGTGAAAGTCAAAGAAAGTCATTTCGAGAGTGGAACTGGTAGTGCCATGTACGGATTAGATGAAGTGTCGAGGGGACAGTTCTGGACTGTTTCAGACTGACGTACGAGTATTACCCAGCGGCATAATTGCCTCGTAACTCAAGCGGCCCTCGCTCTCGACTCCTAATAACGATAATACCAGTCTCGGTGTAACGGGCATTTTTAACTGCCGAGAATTCGGTTAAGCCAAGGTAGTACCTCGGTACTTGTCTAACTTCTTCTGAAACGCTGTTCATCTTCCGCTGCATTTTTCTCATCTCTGGACCACAGCAAAGAGAATAACCGCATGTAAAATGTACAATATATTAAAATTAAAGAAAAGATCGATTCTGTAAATTACAATTGGACATCACGATACCGCGCGGCGCGGTTGTTCATATAATTCGAGTCGCACTGTGGCGGACCTCTGCGAACCGTAAACAAGACAGGGCCTTATGTACTAGACAGCAAACGGGTTGACTCCTAAAGGAATCTGAGTGTATTAAGTTTGATTAATTAATTTTTGACATCCTTCGAGACATAAATAGGCTACATATAAGTCACTCAAACAATATTATTTTCCGACATGGACTTAGCACTAACTTTTTGCAGATAGTATACGACGCGCCCGCACCTCTTAAGGTTAAGGGGCGTCGGTCTATCTAGAACAAAGACATTCGGACGCAGACTGTGAGGCGCGTCCACATGTCAAGACACGTCCGAGGACTATAAAATGGGGATGTAATTGAGAAGGAACACGATCCGTCATTCTTTTCGCAGAGAAACTCCAAGACGTAGGAAAAGGATATTGCTTCGCAAAAAACGCTGACTTTAACTTACCGATTGAAGCTGGAAACATAAGAGAGAAAGAGCGAAGGAGGGAGGAGAGAAGGGTAAAAGATATATAGCATATGAACTCCGAATGTGGCTATAAAAAAAGGTCACGTGCAGAGCACCTGACACTGCCACTGGTCGACTTTCGTTCTCTCCAAGAGGTTTCAAACTTCTGTCGACACCCTTTACCTCCTTTGCCTCCTTCGGCATCAACAGACATGCCAACATCGACCTTGTGAAATTTACACATCGTGCCTCTATTCAATCTTATAGCTTCAGCCAGCAGTCCTTGTATCTGAATTCTATTTGAATACATTACGCGCAGGCATCAGAAGGGTTGCAAATACTAACCATGCGTTATTTTCAACAATCGGATTGAAAGGTTGAGCTGCTTCAGAATTACTGGGAAACTGATCCAGCTAGACAGTTTATAATTTTCTATTTCTAGAGCTGGGCACAGTTAATCGGAAAGTTAACTCAGTTAATAGTTAATCCTTTAATCAAAAAGTTAACTTAATTACCCATGCAGAAATTTTAATGGGGTACTGGTGGGGCCATGACCAGCTTGCCGTAGTTCTAGTGTGGTCCTGATCTCAAAACTGACAAGGACCCCACAAGGCGCATCACGCTTTCATCACCTCATCAAGATTAAAAAACTATTCTAAACTATTATATTATTATACTATTATATATTCTAACTATTCTAATTATTATAAACTATCCAAATATAAAAAAAGGTAGTATTATATTGAAAACACCCATTCGTTAGATTTCTATTTGCAGCCTGTATTTGAAAATTGAGTTCAGATATGCAGATTTTAAGGAATTCAATGCGATTTCAAAAGATTTCATGTGGTTTTAAGGAGTTTTTAAAGAATTTCTAAAGAATGAAAGGGAAGTTTCAAAGATTTTGGAGTAATAAAAAAACTGTTGTTAAATATTTCAAGGGATTTAAATGATATTAAAGAATTTTCAAAGATTTTAAAGATTTTAAGTGATTTTAAGAAATTTAAGGGGATTTCAAGAGATTTCAAGAGAGTTCAAGTGATTCTAGGAAATTTAAAACAATTTTAAGAAAATGTACAAGATTTCCAAGATATAAGTATATTTTCTGAATGATTTCAAGAGATTTCGAATGGTTCTAAAGAATTTTGAGTGATTCAGATGATTCAGATGA
>JAUESI010000038.1:4979904-4992341 GCA_032275145.1 Synergus laeviventris | reverse complement strand
TAAATGATTCAAAACGATTTGTAGGATTTTAAGAGATTTCGAAGAGATTTCAAGTAATGTCAAGGGCATGTGCTAATTTCCATATAAGGGTGAATTTAATTTCCTCAACTTTACGCTCGCAATAATAATTATTTTTGCTAAAAGTCTGTACGAAATGGAGGTGAATGGCCTAGTTTTAGCAAAAAAAATATTTTATTTTGGAAAACTAAATTGCTCTTATGGTAAAATATCACATAACTTAGAACATAACATATCAAAAGACTTAAAAGGATTTTAAGATTTTAAGGAATTTCACGAAATTTGTAAAGAATTCAAAAAGGTTTTAGAATTTGCAAAAGATTTCATAAGATATCAAGGCATTATTACTGATTCTAAATAATTTCAAGCGAGTTATTGAGAATTTATTTTAAAAGATTTCAATGACTTTGAAGAGATTTTAAGAAATTTCAAAAGATTTCAAGAGATTTAACAAAAGCTTCCAGTGTCAAATAAAAATATTTCGATTGATGATTCGAAAAAGTTCTTTCAAACCGGAAATCCACTTCCCGCATCAAAAATAAAATCCAGGACAATTAATTCACGGATTTGTTTAAATTTTTTTGATGATAGAGAGTCTCGATCCCCCTAATTCGATTCGAAATCCGCAAAAAGAAATGTCCTATGTTTTTTTTAAACTTTGATTAAAACACGTGACGGATTTGACTTCAAGTTTCCCATGTAAATTGCATGGGGGAAAAATCACTATATGGCGTTTTTTGGAATAATTTTTCAGGTTTTGGAAAATGATACGGGAAAGTCTTCTCTACTAAAATATTTATCTGAGACGATGAGCTTGAAACCAGAAAGTTTCCACCGAATTAAAAAAAAGTGCCATTTCATTCTATAAAATCTTCAAGATCAGAAAAAGATTGACTGAAGCCTTCGAGGGTGTCAGCATCGATATATCGAGTAAAAATACAGCGATAGCCAATTTTCCGCTAAACTTCAAAACTGATACTCCTCGAGAGGTTAATCGTCGCTGGCGGTCTCGTCATAAAATTTCCAATATACATTTTACGTGGAAAAGAAACGAGCCAAGCGATGCAGAAACGGTGAATGTACAGCGAAAGGAAAAAAAAAGATTCCCTTGGGGTTGGTCGGTTTTCTCTAGTTTGTCAGGGTGATATGATAGCCGCTTGTATTCCGCAAGGTGGCTGCAGCTGCAGTCTTGATTAAAACTTTAACCAGCCACTCTTGACCCTTAAATTCATGCAGTCCGGTTGCACTATGGTAAATATAAAGATAATGAATATACATAAATATGAAAGTTACCGAATCCTGCGATTCTCGACGCTCACGACATAAGGAGATAATTGCACTTCTCTCGGTCCATGAATACAAGAGAGCTTGGTTCGACTTTCCGCCTTGCTCTCTTTGTTCCTCGTTCTATTTTTCTTTCCTCGTGAACCTACAGAGCATTTTTGCTCAGACTGGTTCTGCGCTGACTTCGAGAGTAACCTCAAGCTCGAGGGCATCGCTATAAGATCGACCAAACGATCGTTCAAGGGTCTTCTTTTGCCTTTGGCGGGACATTCTTTTTACATGAAGAAAAGAGGAGGATACAAGAGGAGGATACTAGAAGAGGATAACATACAAGAGTCGGAAACCATTCGATGCAAATTGCTTGTATTGGATTACTTTTCCTAAAGATGAAGTCAATTCAAAATTGAGGCTGATCGAAAAATTATCAACAAAATTGCAGGAAAGCTGATCCAACTGAAACGTACGTTCTTCCTTTTAAGATAAAATCATCCCAAATATTTTCCATTCTCGCAAAGAGAGAGAGAGAGAGGGGGGGGGTTTAAACGGATGTTAGGTGCGAAAAGAGACTTAGAAAAAAGCTTTCCTTCACTTTTACATCATCCCCCTCAATCAAGATAAAGAAAATTGTCCTCCTTGGGGAGGACGATTTGTGGCAAGCGGATGCGAAAAAAAGGTGAAGGATAGACGAATAGGTACGAGGAGAGTAATTCAAGTAGTTTACTAAGTCATCGTTCGTCTGTGTGAAAAAGAGAATCAGAGGAGCTCGGAACAGGTGCCATTAGTGGCCTAAGCCATCCCCAGGGTGCACTCAGCTGCCCATGTCGGAATCAAGACTCGGGCTCAGACTGTTACGATCAGGAGGATTCTACAAGAGCAACTAGACTGCTCGAAAACGCGAGATTTTTGTCGACGGGTAATCTGCATACATTTACATTCGCTTAGTCGCTTAGTTAAACGCGTTAGCAAAGTCTCTGTCCCGTACGACCTCGCTTATAATAGAAGACACCATTTATCCTCTGCTGCGGTTCAACGATAGGTGGAATAATGCACTGAGAAAAGTTTATACCGTTTGTTATTTACGATATCGAATAACCATCGCGAATAGCAAAGCCCGTTTATTTAATTCCTCCTATAAATTTTGATGACACACCCAGTAAAAGCAGCGATTAAAATGTGAGCTCCCAGGAATTATTTAATGAAAAGCCGCGGAAATATTTTATTGTTAGAGCTGCAGTAATTGTACACTAAAACGAAACGACATCCAGAGAGCAACTTTTGTTTATTTCAAAAATAAAATACTCTGTGTTCATTGGCATTATTTAGGTGCTTGATGGTTTCACAAATACTTCACAAACATTTGACATATAAGGAGTGTTTTTTTCATTGAATTCGCATGATGTAAAATATTCCACCGAGGTAAAAACTTGTCTCTGCATATTTTAGTAAAATAAATCAAATTAATAATAAATTATTAATAATAATTCGAATAAAATCCGTAACTCAAAGAGCACTGTCTAGGAAGCGTTGCGCGGCGCATAGTAAAGCGAGCGTGTGCATTGTGGAAGCTCACAGAATATGTATTGTGAAAGCTGCCATGCTATAAATTTCAAACGGAACTAAGCCCTTGCCAACCGTTGCGACGCGACATTAAGGTCCGTTAAGTAATTATTACTCTCGCACCTTATGTTGAAACCTTTAGGTCGTGCGAAAATAGCCAATTTCAAACACGTTAGACATTGTGTTGTCGTAGCACTTGAATAATTTAAGTGAGTATGTAGGACATGCAAGTTATTATGCTGAAAAGTTGTAAGAATTGCTAACCATTATTTCCACAATTGTTGTCACAAAGCAACCCATTACATTTCTACAGACACCATTAAAGTTTACATTAGAATTTCTACGCTGCTCGTGACTTGGCAAAATTTCTTGAGTTGTATAATGATGCAGTACAATTCATTGCATCAAATGTTGGAAATTGTTAATGAATATTAAGAGACTTAACGATATTTCATGGGATTAAGTAATGTTAAGGAATCCCTTGAGTGATAATAGCGTTTGAAGGGATTGGAAGATGACTGTGGAATTTAAAAAAATTTTAAGGAATACCGAATTATTTGACGAGATTTTATAAGATTTGAAAGAATTTAATAATACGAGTAGTTCATGGGATATTTAATCATTGTAAGGATTTTTTTAAATCTATTAGGATTTCCAGAAACAATTAAGGGATTTTACATTTCATATGAAAGGTTTAGAACCTAAAAGAGGTTTCATAAAATTTTAAGTCATTTCATGAGATTAAAAAAAACTCGAAAATTGTAAGAATTTTTAAGAGGTTCCCATCGATTTTAGCGAATTTCGAGAGATTTAAAATGATTTTTAAAAAAATTGAAAAGGTTTTCTAAGAATTTAAAAAAATTTCAAATTATTATTAAGACGTCAAGATGACTCTAGCTGCAAACGGAATTTATTGATTCATGGAACACTTCACGATTATTATATAATATGATTAGTATTAAATAAGTGTCTTGTTCATAATAGAATAGTAATATTTATACAACTATCAAGTTGTGTAAATTTGAGTAGGTACTCGTGATAAAGCAAGGAGATTAGGGGATGAAAATATTTTTAAAAATTTACAAGATATAACTCTGTGTAAGTATAAAGGAAGAAAAAGTAGTTTAAGGTGGTGATAGGGGAGGAGATCGAGAATGAAGGAAGAGGTCATGGTGGGCTGCGCTGCTCGGCCTCCGTAAAATTGCCCTTGGCCATTCTGTGTAGTCCGTAGATGCCCCCATACTGGAAACCACCTACGGGGAAGAAAATGTGGAAAAGAGAGCGAGGGGTAGGGAAAAAGAGAGCTAGCCCGGAACCTACGTCTACTTAATGTCCCTGCTATCCGGAACAAATTACCCGAGGGATTGGGAAAATTAAGCCGACGTCTTGGCGATATCTACTGTGTTGCGATTCGTTAGCGAGCTGAATTTCTTCCACGCAATGAACTTCCCTTAAGAGTTTTTACCTCATGTTCTCGGTTCACGAGGAGATAAATTTTTATAACCAAAAAACGAATTCTATTTGATATAAATACCATTTGACCGAAATTCATGGCATCGAATCATCGTTTGCTTTATTATTTATACACCTGATTTAGTATTTGACCTGCTTTCCAGTTAAACGATAATTCACTGTTCCTTGGGTCTATTTTTCAGCTGCGTTCAGATAGCACCTCGAGAACGGATTATCATTATTTTTTATGTCAGAATTTTGGGCTAATTATGGGCAGTAACGAAAATTTTTTGAATCTTTTATTTTTCTCAAAAAACAAAAAGTTGGAAATATAATTTTTTGACAAAAAAAAACTACTTCGGATTTTTGGGCTATTTTCGGGCTCGTCAAATGCGCAAAATCAATTTCCGAAAATCAACCCCTAAATTTTTAAAAATAATTTTTTGACAAAACAAACTAAATCAGAATATTCGAATATTTTCGGGCTCTTAAAATAAGCAAAAATCATTTTCCCAAAATCAACCCCTATAACTGAAAACAAGCCCTCAATTTTGAAAAATAATTTTTTTGAAAAAACAAATTATACCAGAATATTCGAATATTTTCGGGCTCTTAAAATACACAAAACTCAGTTTCCCAAAATCAACCCATATCAATGACAATCACCCCTCAATTTTTAAAAACACTGTTTAGACAAAACAAATTACTCTTCAATTGCGGGCTAATTATGGGCGAATTTTGGGCGGTAATGTTGATTTTTGGGCTGCTTTATTTTTTATGAGAAAAACAAAAATTTGTGTGAGTGCTCGAGCAGCCAGTATATAAAAACACTAAAGTTTTAAAATCCAATCATAGCTGATTTTCGGGCTCTTGAAATATCAAAAAGTAGTTAGTTTTTTCCAAAATTTATTTTTCAAAATTGAGGGTTTGTTTACAGTGGTAGGGGTTGTTTTTGGTAAATTGATTTTTACTCATTTGCACAGCCTGAAAATAGCCCGAAATTCCAAAGTACGTTTTTTTTGTCAAAAAAGTATTTTTAAAAGTTGAAGGGTGGTGGTCAGAGTTAGGGGTTGATTTTGGGAAATTGATTTTTGTGTGTATCAAGAGCCCGGAAATAGCCCGAAATATGGAACTAGTTTTTTTTTTTATGTCAAGAAATTTCTGTGTAACAGAAATATCATTTGTACGACACTCCCTGATTGTCAATTTTTAACCTGAGTTTCCGACCAATGCACAGCTGATAAGGTAGATGGCGCCTCTCAATACACGTCTTCCTCACAAGTGAAATTCGCGGGTAATTTAAATCCAGTTCTGATGCTTTCTGAATTTAAATTACCTGCGCATTTCACATTTCAGAATAAGAAGTATTGAGAGGAGCCATTCACATTTATCTTCCCGACAAGTAGTGAATGTTGGACAAATGGTAATTCTAGTACAGAGAAATTCTCGCATTTGATAATTCTGGTAACTGAAAGCTAGGTAAAATTACAATTCAGCTGATAAGAAGTTATGCCAAGTGTCAATTTGACCAAACATAAATTAGAGTAAATCTTATATCCAGAATTTGTAAACTTGGTTAAACTATGATTTGGAGAAATAGACCTAAGGAACAGTGGAATACCGCTCAATTGGAAAGCAGGTCAAATACTAATGCGGGCAAACAGAAATTAGAAAAAGTTAATATTAGAATAGATGATAATTACAAATGGATAATCGGGCATATAGAAATTAGACTTAATGATAATTCGCGAATAAACGGAGATTAGGTCCAACAATAACTCGGGTGTATAAATATTAGAGCAAATGTCAATTCCATGACAATAATTTGCGTGATGTTCTTCATGCCCCTCGAATATTCCTACATAATAAAGATTCTGGAAATAAAGAATAAGAAATCTGTATTGCAAAAAGAGCATCATCAAATATGTAGGTACTAAGATATTAACATCTCTATTTCTATTTATGAATCCTGACATGTTTCTATTTTTTCTGTATTTTTTAAAATTTTGCTTTATTTATATTCAGTAGTTTATTTTATTCAGTAGTTTGCTGCATCAGTTTCATTTTCCCAATGGAACAGACCGAAGTAGCACCAAAGAATGAATTTTGGCGAGGTCGCAAGGGCTGGCTGATTTATTGAAGCACGTCAATAAAAAATGACGAGTTGCACAAAGTTTCCATCCTCAACGGGGGAATTCTAAATCATCGCCAGGTTACTTTTCGACCAGTCAGGGTCGCACCGAAAGAGCGAGAATGTAGCGAATGTGATAGGGATTGAAGCTGGGGTTGCTCTTTCAAGGAGAGGAGGACGATGGAGATGGGGCTACTTGACAAAGTCAATTTATTCTGCCGAGAATGTTCGCGAGAAAGAGGGCGCGAATGAAGACATCGCGACAAATCTAATGTTCATGACGAAAAGAAATGATGCAGCGACTAATTTTTTCAAATTCAGAGTGGCAATTCCACTTTGCAAGATTGAAGAATGGGACTTTTTGAATTTTTCACCATTTGAACAATGACGACTTTGTTCTGCTGGCATCAAACCAATTTTCAAAATGAAAGAAACTCTTTTGAAAAGTTTTAGTAAATGGGGAGGGCTTGAGCTAAATTTCTACTCCCACAGGAAGGGAGATGAATGGAATAAAAATAAAAGCAAAAGAAACGCCCTGGAAAACTCGGTATAATTTTTCAATTGCTAGAATAGCTTTGGTACTCCTATTCTGAAAGAACACTTCTTTTGATGAAATTCGGAGGAAAACGGCATGACCGTTTCGAGCCTCACGAACCTACCAAGAGTGGAAAACGCCTCAGAAAGTTTTTAGCGGAAGTTGAATTAGATAAGTTTGCCGTTTAGCCAGCTTCAGACGAGCCTGCGGCTTAATTTCATTTGGCTTAATTTGGGATCGACTTTAGCTTGGTTTGCTCTGGTTTCACGCGGAGTAAGCATTTGGCAGCTCTACAGCAATCAGTAGGATTCTACAGTGAGAAATTGGTTGTATTGGTTTGATACTATGTCCCATGCGAGATACTCGCAAATTTCAATTCAAAACTGCCAAACTCCTCACTACAGTATAATCTCCCGATGGAATAAGTCAATATTCTCGATTCTACCACTTCTTTTCCTGTTTATGAAAAAAAAATCACTAAATACGTTTATAATTATAAGAATCAGTAGAATCAATAAATCATTTGTAATCATTCAGCTTGGTTTAAAACACAATTTTCGATGGAATCGATAATCAAATGATGGGTATGGAGTGCTTTTTTCAAGATTTCTTCTCCGAGGAAAATTGTCTGCATTCATCTTTGGAACATTTATGTACCTCCTTAAATTGAACGGACCATCGAGGCTGTCGAGAAAAATTACTTTTATCCTTGCAAGACGCTATGGTCGCTCGAAGAGTTGATGAAAGGGGAGAGGGTGAAGGCGAAGAGATGGTTGTTCACCAGCTGCTTGAAACCAATTTTTCTCAAACGTTCTTCTCACAATGAAATAACACTTGAAAAATGCAGATCGTTCGCGTATTAAATTCTCTGAATATATTGGTAAGGGTGGCAACTCAACACATGCTGGCTTCAGTGCATGATAATATAATACCTAAAATATAGTTCGACAGTTGGACAAGAATTAATTATCGACCTGATTGAAAGCTCCCTTTGTAACTAAATCTTCTTACTGTTTCAAATTTTCAGATGAAATTGCATATGAGCAATATGAGGGGCAAAAAGAAAAATAATCCTGCTACAGTTTTGGCTTTTATGTAAATTAGTTTTACAAATATACAGAATAATCCTAAAATATCTCAAAACTAGGATACATTAAAATTTTTTTAATGGATTTACAAATAAATATTGCAATAAAAAAAAAAAAAGAATTCAAAAGAAATCAAAAGATTTTTTAAACAAGTTTTAAACAATACCATTATTTTACGATATTTTAAAAAGTTTTAACTAATTTCAGCCAATTTACAGTGTTTCAGAAGATTTTAAAGAATTTAAAGAGATTTTAAATGATATAAAAGAATATGAAGGAACTACAAAAGAATTCAAAAGAGTTTCAAGACATTTTACAGTAATTTTAAGGAATTTCAAAACTTTTTAAGCGATTTAAGAAAAAAGTTACTAGGAATCTGAAAGGATTTTTAAAAAATTAAAAACATTTCAAAAAATTGCAGTTATCAAATAAAAATATTTTCACCTTTAAAAGATTATGAATTTCCTATTATTATAATTGAAAGAAAAAGTTTTGTCAAACCGGAAATGTCTCCGAATTATCCGCCAAAATTTTTTATTTTCTATGAAAAAATATGATTTTCAACAAAGTAGTTTAATTTGCAACCCAAAATAGAAGTCTTGAATTTTTTACGAGGAAGCAAAAGGTAAAAAAGTGATTGTTTTACCTAAAAACAGTTGAGAAAAATTTGAAACTAATTTAAACTAACAGAACGAAGAAACTTAAAAAAATTTAGCTAAGAGCAAAAAAGTAATTTCAAGGAATTTGAAAACTTTTGAAGCGATTTAAAAAAATCACTAGAGATCTGAAGCAATTTTAAATTATTTTTTAAAGGATTTTTAAAGAATTCAAAAGATTTAAAAAAATTGTTGGTATCAAATCAAAATTTTTTCAGTCTTAAAAGATTATGAATTTTCTATTAGTTTAATGATCCGAAAATTTGTTATCAAAACGGAAATGATCCAGAGTCATTCTACAATACTAACAATAAGGTCAATAATTTTTTAGATGATTCAATTTTACCAATTGACCAAAGTTGAAAAGGTAACAAATTCCTAGAATAGGTGAAATAGGTGAAAAAAGGTGAAATGTTACGACTTCTGATGGACTGAAATTAATGATTTTTTAACTGAATATTTGGTATTCAACCAAAAAGATGGATATAGTTGAATTTACACACTGAGAAAACTCTGTGGTTGTCACAACCATAAAGTTTTTTCAGTGCAACCAAATAAATGGGAAAAATGAGAATTTTCTTGAAAAAAGGGGAAAATGGAGGAATCCTTAAAAAAAGGTAAAAGGGTAAAATGGGAGAATGGAGAGAAGGCTGTGATCGGAAATAGGGTACTTTAGAAACTAAATCTTGAAAATAGGGTTCTGTAAGGCCTGAAATTGTTATTTTCTTAGGTACAAGAAAATCAAAAGAGAACATAAAGTCTACTATCACTCCACTATGGAAAGAATCTATGGCGACGTTGAGTAATTTGAAAATGAAGTTTTGTCGACACTTCAAAGAAAATGTCCCCGTCGAGGGTCGAATACATAATCGAATCTCATTTTCATTCTTCCCTTCGTATCTCGGCCAAATGATGTAACGTTTTGAGCTCGAGATACGAAAACAGAACGAGAAAAGATTGAGACAAGCGTGAGAATCACGACCACAAATATGTCACTGCTGGACGTTGATGTACGAAAGGCCAAGCAGGATAAAAGACTGATAAAAGACTGACAAAAAATGACACTATTATCTTCTTTTCCGAGTGTAAAAGAAAAAAATGATCAGGCAGATATTCTCTTCCATCTATCATTTTTCCATTGTGTCCTTTTTTCAACACACTGTTTATCACAATCTTTTTAATTATTAAGTACACTTTAGACCACGTTTGTCACCGGAAAACGTTTTTTTCATCTTCTGCTCAACACACAATTATTAGTTTTCCACTTGTGCAAAACATTAATCTTCCTGAAATCATTACTTTTTACTTTGGAAATATGTTGCTTTTCTAGGAAAATGAGGAAATTTATTCTTTGTCTCTATCTCTTTATTCCTAACAAATGGTTCGAGGCCTCTTAGCACAAAGTAGTTATGACAACGAGGGCTGTACTCAGCATTACATTTTTTTTTAACAAATGAGTGTAGAGCCACGGTGCAATATGTTGATATTAAACGATTAATCACACCGTTGTCCAGTCCTGTTAAAGCTGTAACAGGCGTGTTCCATAAACGCTATCGAGTCAACGATGTCAATTTTAAAGCCGGTCAAGCCGCAAAAGCTCTCAGTCCTTCACAAACGCGGTTTCATATCATTTTTTATCGGCGCTACACTGGCAAAAGAGTGAAAAATTTACGACGCTCTTCCCCTCAGTCGAGCTTCTAAAAAGCTCGCGTTTGTGTCTGAAGTGAGTGAAACGTAGATCGATGGTTAGATTGGAGATGTGATAGGGTAGAAATAACAGTAAGTTTTTGCGACTTTCCACAATAGTAAAAGTTTTCCTTGGATTCGAACAATATGAGGGTGAAAGAATGTAGATTTACTGATGGTAGGAAAGGTTTCGGTTTTCTCTGAGCTCTCTTCTCTCTCTACTGGCGGTTCAAACTTCCTCCAGGCAATATTTTCTTAAATGTACAGTGTTCACCGAGCTGGTTATTTTTCCCCTTATTTTTCAATTTATATTTCTAAACGTGGAAACAACAATGAAGGGGCATTTTTAAATCGTATGTAGAGTTTAAATAATGGTTTTCTTGAAGCTATAGGGATATTTAAGCGCATGTGACCCAAACTCATTGTGAGAAGAAATGCCTCTAACGACCAACAAGGGCGCGGCGCCTCAGTATACTATATAGGATGAGACCAAAAATTACGACGACCTTATCAATCGAGTCTCATCCGAGTGAAAAGTAGGGAATTTCCGATAATTTCCGCACGGTGAAACGTTTCCGCCATAATAGCTCCCAGACAGACCCAGAAGCGCGATTGCGACGCGTCTCAAATTTCCCAAGGCTACCTCGTGATTTCTATGAGCTGCGATTTATGGCCTCTCTCGATTTTCCGGCGCTACATGGCATCGAGCGGCCGACCACTTATGGCTAAATCGTGGATTCGCCGAGCTACCAGCCATGTTGTAGTAAGAGGGTGGCACCAAGAGTCACGATCATTCGCCAATACGACCCAAATTCGTAGTGCGCTTTACGATCAAGAGTTTCTAGAGATAATCCATTGCTTCGACAAATGGACGACGAGGCTAAAGTTTTCTCTGCAGACAATATAATGCGAACATTTTTCAGATTCTATCTGTGTCGCAAAGACTTGGTGTCAAGTTTCAAACTATAGAAAGTTGTATAAATATCAAAGTATATATCTATCTATATATAATATATACTAAGGTGTTTTTCAAAAATTACCACTGATTTTTTTCAGAATTAAAACATAATATTTAGTGGTCGCTTAAGACCATTTTAGGGCAGAAATGGTAATTTTTAATGAACTTGTATTCTATGGAATCAAATATTGGACTGATCAAATATTGATTGAATTTAATTTTCTAATTTTTTTTTATTTAAACACAACGATACAATTCATTTATTTTCACAAAAAAATTGGTCGAGCAGTTTGATATAAGTTTATATCCCTCAGAAGGTATGATAAATATTTATCACAAACTACTAATACTATTCAATCAATATTTTCTCAAGAAAATGACCTTGAGAGACCTTTGAATATTAATGTAAAAATATTTTTTAAATTTGAGTTCAATATTGAATTTTAACAAACACAAGTCATACAATTCATTTATAGAAGTAAATCATCAATAAATAACGTCAATTTCATTGAAAATGAACAAAAAAATTTTTTTTCAAATTCATTTTGGCATCCGAACATATTCTTTCTTTCGGTGAGAAAATTACCTCTGATTTTTTTCAGAATAAAAAAAATATTTAGAGGTCGCTCAAGGACGATTTAGGGGAATTTAGGACTTTGGAATTCTTTAAAATAATTTAAAATATCTTGAAACAGCTTGAAATCCTCTATAATTCCATTGGGCTGAAGTTTCAGACGAATTTTTATTTTTAAAAAAGATTCCTGCTAAAAAAAATGTTTTATTTGCAATAATATCTTTGATGAAAAAAAAATTGAAATCCCTTTGGCATTCCTAATAATCTTTTGAAATATCATAAAAGCCCTTCAAAATTCATTAAAATTCATTAAAATTCCCTCAATTCACTTTAAATGTCTTTAAATCTTTTTAAAGCTCTTAGAATTTCTTAAAATCCATGAAAATATCACAAAATCATTTAAAATCATTCTAAATGCCTTATTGAAATCATTTTAAATATTTTCAAATCGCCTGAAATATAAGGAGACCCTTCAAATGTATTAAAATACCTCAAAGT
>JAUESI010000038.1:4930350-4945462 GCA_032275145.1 Synergus laeviventris | reverse complement strand
AGATTCAAGCTGGATATTGATACCAAGATCACGAACTTACCTGAAACAAACGAAAAACAAATTATTAGTAAATGCTGAAACTAAACACTAGATTGATACAAATTCTGGACACTATATGCATGTTGATTCCACTTTTGTTCAAATCGCAGCTATGTGAAAACAATGCACACGCCAGGGCCTAATATTTTTTTAAGTTCTGCACTCAGAAGTCTAAAGAAAATTTCGAAATTTCAATAGTGGAGTTTGAACTTCCACAGGGATTTGGAATAATCAACCAAACGTTATGTTATGAGGGCGAACTTTGATATGAAGGATGTGAAATTGATCCTCACACAGGGTGGAGATTTTCCTTTCAAATAATTTCTTCAATCCTCGACTTGGCAGGATTTCTGCTGATCTTGTTATCGAGAATGGATATAGGTATAACAACCCCAAAGCCTAATCACATCGATAAACTGTTTTAGGATTATTTCAGACGTGATAAAAATCTGAACTTTTACACCGAAATACTAACAAACGTATCAAAAAAGTTTCCTGGGGCAAAGAAGGCAGCTTTAAATAGCTCTAAACCCTCCATTTCTTATTTTATTGGAGCCAGCAAGATAGTCAGACCGCTACAACATGTTAATCACAGAAGGTGAGCGGAGAGAGGAAGCAGTGCAACGTGACCCGAGGGAGTCGAAACAAACTCTCGAACGTGGAATATACAACCACGCAACCACACGAGACTGGAGTCCGCACAAAACAAAACTTGCTTGTGCAGAGTTAGCCTTGTATGCACCTCGGTGTGTTGCGGTGTGACAATCAGAGCACACGAGGTAACATCAAAGCTTCAGTTCTTGACTCGTTTTCGGCCCCTTTCCTATGTCGTTTCGTTCGCATTCGCACACATGTAGCTTATGTTTCGAGATCAACACATGAAAATCGAAATTCTGGCCCCTTACGACGCCTTGTTTCGAATCCTCAAAGGATGTGGTCCGAGAAAGGGATTTTCCATTAGTAATAGAACTCTAGGGCAACCATCAAAATATTATTCAATAGCTTCAACAAAGCTACAAAGCTCACCAATTTATTTTTTTATCCGTTATTGAGGGGCTGAAAGTAAAAGCGGGCTAAAAAAATAGTGGGAGCGAAGATGAGTTATGAAGGCAATGGGCAAAAGTGGATGGAAAAGAAAAAGAGGAAATCGAATTATATTAAAATATACTCTCTCAATATGAACTAGTAAGAAATCACTAGACAGAAAAAAAGTCTAGTTTATGTTACAGGATTGAATTAAGTTCCTTTTTAGACTTAACAAACGAATTTCGAAATTCCACATACATCATAATTTTGGACTTTCATGGGGGTTTTTTTGGGCACCAATAACAATTTTTGGACTCCTTTAGAATTTTCAAAAAATCAATTTTGCGTCCTACATATCAAAGTAAAATAAAATCAATTGTTTCATAATTCCGTAAAAATGAACTCTCCAAAAACTACCCTTCAGTTCCAAAATCTACTCCTATTACGGAAATTATATTTTTCGAAATTTGAAGTACACAATATTTTTGGCTTTTTTTGGGCTCTTGAATTCTGCGAAATTCAACTCTCCAAAAACAACCCTTAGGTTTCAAACTCAACCCTCTTTTGCCACGGAGATATAACAATGCTGAAAAATAATTTTTTCTAGCTTTTTGGAAAAGCCAAAGAGTCTCTCCTTCTTAGGTTCCTCAAAAATACCAACTTTGACGACTTTCTAATGGGATAGTTTTTGGCATGAAGGGATGGAGCCAAAAAATCAGAGTTGCTATTTTTAAGCAGTCCAAAAATCAGTGACTCTTTTGTCGTTACAAAAAGTTAGAAAAAATTATTTTTCAGCAATGTTATATCTGCGTGACAAAATAGGGTTGAATTTGGAACCTAAGGGTTGTTTTTGGAGAGTTAAATTTCGCAGAATTCAAGAGCCCAAAAAAAGTCCAAAAATACTATGTACCTACTTCAAATTTTTAAAAATATCATTTCTGTAATGGAGGTTAATTTTGGCACTTAAGGTAGTAAGAAATTACTATTAATTAGTAAAATTTGTTCTAATTCAGATTGAGAGAGAATAAAATCTCACCAAAGGCCTTGAAATTTTTTAGAAAAACCTTTAACTAATGTATTAGTTACAAAATAGGTATAATGTAGAAGTCCTCAAAATCTCATGAAATCTCGTGAGCTCCTTTAATATTCTCTACAATCCAAATAAATAACATAAAATCTAACAAATATTGTTCAATTTAAAATATCCTTAAATTTCTTCAAATAATTAGAAATTTCTTAAAACTCCTTGACGTACATCTCTCTCAATCTGAATTAGTTAGATTTTACTAATTAATGGTAGTTGCTTACTAATTCAAATGGTTCGAAGTCATTTACTATAAATTAGTAAGAAGTTACTAACTAAATAAATTAATAACCGTATTCAATGAAATATCTTACCAAATTTTAGACTCCTTAAAATTTCGCAAAAACTTTTAAAAGTCATAGCAAGCTTTGTAAATCTTATGAAATTTCTTAAAATTACTAGAAATCCATTAAAATTCCATGGAAAAATTTTTAGGTCGCTTAAAATTTCTTAAAAATTTGTTAAAATCTCTCAAATTTCTAAAAATCTCATGAAATTTTTTTAAATAACTGAAAATTCTTTAATTTCCTCTAAAATCTGTTAAATAAACTATAAAAGCTAAATAATATGACATAAATAGCATAATTATTTATAAAAAATAGTTTAACATAATTGATGTTCGGAGAAATATTAATTGTAAACAATTCAATTAGTAAGTAAAACTACTAAATAGATTAGTAATTTTTTCTTACTAATTTACTTTTGTAATAGGTAAGTTACTATTTCATTTATTTGAAAGTGGAGAAATGACAATTCAAAAGTCAAATTTAAGGCTACCAATTTACTTGTCAAATTCTTACTAATTCAAATTGAGAGAGTGGAAAACCCTTTAATATTCCTAAAATCTCATTAAATTTCTCATATTTGTGCAGCCTACACACGCAAAAAATAAAATGGCTGAATTAACCATTTAAAATAGTCAACATCTGAAAGCATTTTCCCTGGTATTAAGTATGTTTTACTATTTAAAATTATAATTTGTGCTAAGAAAATTGTAAAACTTACTATTTTCGTAGCAAAAGTTACAATTTGAAATAGTAAAACTTACTAAATTCCAGGAAAAATGCGTAACAAATAAAGAAATAATATTAAAAAGAAAAAAAAAGGTATTGACTGTTTCAGCTAATTTAAAAGAAACCTACGTTGCGATTATTTCTGCTTATAAAATTGATTAATCTACATCATCCAATAATTCGATTAGTGAACCGACCATGCTTGCCATTTCGTTTGGTAGAAAGTACATCGCGCTAAATCAAGTTCAGAGAATGCGGTTAAGCGCAACGCTCGACCAGCTCGACTAGGAGTAGCCATAAATTGCGCTCCAACGTTGAGGGTGTGGGTGCAAGGAACCAAACCGCATTTTCGCAGGAACGAAAATACGCCATGTCGATAAGTCCAACCACATTACGTTGGCTATTCGGCCAAGAAATTATTGGAGAAAATCCGACAATTCTGCTGTCCAGCAAAAGAATCTAGAATCCTAATCCAGTTGAGGAATCTACTAAATCCTCCTGCTAAAAAATTTAAGTAGCACGAAATCGGAAACTTGTAAAGAAACTTGTTCCCTTTTAATCTCGAGTTATATTTTCACGAAGCTAATAGTAACTAACAAAATTCTTTCTTTCAAGCTAGGTCTGCAATTTTTTCTTTTTTTTTGTGTTATTATCCAAGGGGTTGGAAGCTTGAAAAGAATTCTCTAATGACCCAAGGTTGATTCAAGGTCATGTCGACATTGCAAGATTTTAATGTTACCCAGGGGGAATCTCTAACACTGGAGTTTCGGTGAAAGCGCAGGAGCATAGAAAACTAGGTGAGCTCTGTCGAAGCCCCGGAGAATCGAAATGTAACCTACAAAGCAGTGAGCGGTTTCTGCGAGAGGGCAGACAGGAAATTACGTCTCCGGACATCCGCTGAAGCACTCTGTGGAACGGTCCGGGACTTTCCTGCAGTGGCAACGACGTTCTTAACTCTGCCACATTAGAGTTCAGAGGTCAAAAGGGAGAACGACTTCCGCGTTTGGAAGCGAAATGCTTTGAAAAGAAGCAATCCATGGCACACAACGTATCAAAATAAGGTAAAAAAATTCTTACTATGAAAATTCACATTTTTCGAATGACAAAAAGTTTTGTGAAGGTTCATGTGACAGAATGTTATTAAATTTGCGTCCTTTCAGAACTTTCCTTTGACTGGAATATATTCTTAAATCCAAATCTAGACGCATAGACACCCGTGCAGAAATTTGGAACTGGTGGGGCCCTGGACAGTTAGCCGTAGTTTTAATGTGGTCTTGATCTGGAAAACTGGAGAGATCCCCACAAGGCGCATCGCGCTTTCATTGGCGAATAACCCATGTAGGGAAAACTGGTCAATACCCCATCAGGAAAAACAAACTATTCTTGGATTAATTATTTGTAATATTTTATTACTTTTGAAGAATTTAAAGCGATTTCAAAATATTTCAAGTGGTTTTAAGGAGTCTTTCAAGAATTCCAAAAGACTAGGGAGTTTTATGAGTTTAAAGTAATGCAACCATTTTTTTAAATACTTCAAGGGATTTTTAAGAATTTTACAAGATTTTAAAAAGAATTCGAAGAGTTTCAAGCCGTTGAAAAAATTTTTAAAGTATTTAACAAAATTTTTAATAATATTAAAGAATTCTTAAGGATTTTAAAATACCTCCAGAGAATTTTCAAGAACTTTCACAAGATTTAACAAATTTCAAGACATTTTAAAGGATTTTAAGAGATTTCAAGTAATTTTAAGGTGTTTGAAAAAATTTAAGATATTCTACATTCTCAAGTGATTTCAAAACATAAAAAATACTTACAGATTCTTTAAAACCTGTTAAATCTCTTAAAAACTTGAGATTTGTTGAAGTCCCTTGAATTTATTGAAATCTTTAGAATTAGAATAAAAAGTTTTTTAATTTCTTCTAAGTCTTGTGAAAAATCTCTTAAAATCTGTTTAGAAATTGAAACGATTTTTAATGATACAAAAATTTCAAAAAATTTTAAAAGAATACCAAAAAATGCAAGGATTTGCAATAAACTTCAAAGACTTTAAAAATATCAAGATTTCCAAACGGATTTAAAGAGAATATTAAAGAATTTTTAATGAATTTAAAAATAATGTAGCGAGTTTCAAAATTTTAAAGTGATTTAAACATTTTGGTAAGTTTCAGGATTTTCACTTATTATAAAATATTTGTAAAGCTTCTAACGAATTTTTAAAGATGTTAAAAATTTGTAAAGGATTTAAAAATAATATTTGAAACCTCTTGTAATCTTGTGAAATTTCTTTAAGTCTCTAGTTTTAAAATATTATTGAAAAAATATAGTCTTAAAATGTAGTGTAATAATAATCTTCATGAAAACCTTTTTAAAGTTCCTTTTGTCAAAAATATGTATACATATAACCATCTTTTATCTCAAGTGATTTTAAGGTTGTGATTCTTGAAATTCAACGTATTTTTAATGATACTGAAATTGCAAAGGATTTTGAAAAAATACCAAAAAATGCAAGGATTTGCAATAAATTTCAAAGACTTTAAAGATATCAAGATTTCCAAACGGATTTCAAATGATTTTCAAAAATTTTTAATGAATTTAAAAATAATGTAGCGAGTTTCAAAATTTTAAAGTAATTTAAACATTTTGGTAAGTTTCAGAATTTTCACTTATTATAAAATATTTGTAAACCTTGTAAAGGATTTAAAAATAATATAAAAAAAATTTTTAATTTTCAGGAAATTGTAGAATTGTCAAAACATGTAAAAGGGTTTAAAAACTCTTGTAACCTTTTAAAATTTCTTTAACTCTCTAGTTTTTAAATATTATTGAAAAAATATAGTCTTAAAATGTAGTGTAATAATAATCTTCATGAAAACCTGTTTAAAGTTCCTTTTGTCAACAATATGAAAGAATACCAAAAAATGTAAGAATTTGCAAGAAATTTCAAAGATATGAAGATATCTGAAAGGATTTCAAAAGATTGAAAATAATTTTAAAGTATTCCAAAAAATGTTAGGAATTCGCTATTTTTACCCGATGTTTGGATTTGAAGTGGAATTTCATTATAAACAATATCTCTGCTTTAGTACATACTTTTAAGGTGGGATTACCAGAGTAAAATTGGTATTAATGAGATATTACTACTATATCGACGCCCCATAAATGCCTAATTATATAAAAATATTATTATTGAAAACAGAAATCCGGATCAGGGCCTCGTCAGAACCCCATTTAAATAGGACTTAATGATGCAATTTCTGCACTGGCATCATTATATGGTATAATATTTTGATAGGTAAAATAGCAGGTCCAAATGACTAATAACTTACGACTCTGACGTATGATCGTTATCATAAATGAATGTCGAATCAATCAGAATCGGATATAGAGTCTCACTCACGATGAAGCTCTTATCAGATACGAGTGAATCGTTCGTTAGTCTGTGTCAAGGTTCACAAAACATGGTCTCGTTCTCGTGAGAGAAGACGATTTTCTCTCGACGATTTCTATCGACTTTAACTTGCTCTGAAATTTATTTCGTCTTACAAAGCAACAGAGGCTGCAAAAATCTATGAAGTTCTTTTGAAATATTCCAGCAGTAATCAAAGAATTCTAATGATACGCTCAACCAGATTTTATATCTCTACAGCACAGAAAGTTAAAAGAAAAAGTATAATATTTTCTCATAAAAAATATTGAACAATGAAAATGAGACCAGAACTCTTCTCCTGCCTCTTTCGAGATAAGCTACTTATACGTAATACTGTACACATGTCTTCTCCAACATTGAGAAGCTATGCGAAAAATTCAATTTGATAATCCTTTATAAATAGCTTTTCTGCAGAAATTCTAATGTTTCATATTAAATATTCTCCTCCTGTAAATAATGTTACACTGCAAACTTTTTGTCGCATTCACAAAAATCAATTTCCCTGCAGTACGTACAAAACTAATCAAAAAGTTAATCCTAGCAAACTTGACTTTCGAGTTTACGTTTTAGTACTGAAAGATTCTCAAATGCTGTCACGTTCAATCGACTAAAGTCTGGTTTAAGTTTGTAATAGAAACTTTTTTATAGTTACGTACAAACTAAGGTCTTAGCTTTTCAGTTTCCAACAGTACTTAGGCTTGATCACCTTGATGTTCAATTAAGTTTAAGTGTTTAAATTTATCCAGAAATTCGATGGGTTGCACGATAGGGTGGATTCAGTGGCAAGGAGGTATATAATTGACACTTCGAAAAACTATTTTTGCTGAAGATAGATAATTTCAAGTATGTTAAATCAAGGTAAGAAGAGAAATTGAAGATGCCTTTTATCTAGAACACTTCGCTAGGGATTTTAACCAACGCTGCACCAACAATCGAGATATTCAAGCCTCTAAACTCTTCCGGACAAAAGCAAGCCCGTCACATCGAAAACGTTCCACTCACCTTGGGTTTCCACGTAGTGCGGCATGGTGGAGAGCGTTGAAGCCATTGTTGTTCGTGAGGGTGATGTCTGCTGCATGGTCCAACAACAGAGCCAACATGTCATCTCGTTTCTTCGAGATTGCGTCGTGCAACGGAGTGTCTCCTTCGGAGTCCTGTTAACAAAAAGGATTCTTCTCATTAAAATGTTTTCTTACGTCTCTCGCAACATTTTCTCTAAAAAGTAAAAGGAATGAACAATGAATTTAGGATGAATATATTTTTTCTCATATCATCAATTATCTTTGTAATTCATTACTATAGAGACTAAAACCAGAATATTTAAAACTACATCCAGTTTCGAAATACTGTGTGCGAGGTATTTTATTTTGAAAATAAAAAGTTACAAAATGTTTACAACACACGTATCTCAAATCAGGAAAACTGAGAATTCCCTGAGCACGCAGCTCATGCGTCATCTGAAAGTGACATAACTGTCGCGGTACACTGCACATTCTCATTAAGGACAAAAAAAAATACAAAAAGTCTGTAAACAGACTTCATCCAAACGAATTCCAACTGAAATTAATTACGCGATTTTAAATTAAAACTCCCAATCTCTTCGTCGATAGTGAGTATTATTTGTGTGCACTCGTTTAATTAAAACCGGCAATAAATGCACATTTGTAAATAATGTATATAATCTATCCTGAGTGGATGTGATTAAACAAGAATTTCCTAGTAGAGAAAGTCTCACAGTTTTTAACACTCTCGATAAAAATATTTTTCACGTGCAACACATCTTGCATATCTTTAAAAAAAGAACGGTTCCAAAGAAAACGCCGCGATACCGATCAGAGAGGTCAATGGATTAAGGCGGTTCAGGATAGACATGTACAAGAGAGCAGAAATTTAAAGCAGGCTGATTGCACCGCAAATATTGACTTAGCTAATTTTGCCCTGAGAAACGACCTCTTCTATTCACCCATCTGCTAGCTGTAGGTGACGAGTTAGCTAATGAGAGCTTTAAGACGCCTACCTACAATGTAAAGTACACAACATTCAATCTCGAAATATTCTAGTAAGTTTCTATTCTGGAAATCCCTAATTAATTATTTAAGTACGTAATTAATTGTCAACGAATTTAATTATTAATTAACGCATTCTTTCGTTCATAGTTTTTTCGGTATTTTCGCATTTTCGCTATAAGATGGCTCAACCTAAGAGATATTCCAAGCCTATATCGTTAGCCATATAGCTTTCTGTTTGGTGTGTCTGGAGAGAAAATACAAAATGAGAGAAAAGGAAAGAGCCTTGTTGAAGATACCAAGCATCTCTCGTTTGCAGTTTCAACTTTGAACTGAACTAAAAGAGAAACTCGACTAAAGGAGTATACGCCTTGAAACAGCTGGTACCGAACATATCTTTGAAAAAGAATGAGAGAGAGAGAGAGAGAGAGAGAGAGAGAGAGAGAGAGAGAGAGAGAGAGAGAACGATGCACTACAATGCGCTTTTATATACACTCAGGTAATTCCACCATCTTTGTAGAATAATAAAACTATTTTGATGGGAATCAAAGGTCATATACACTTCGAGAAAAAGCATTATTAGGAAACAAAGAAAGGAAATCGGAAAATTTATTGAGCTTCGTTTAAAACGGATTCGCAGGCAATAACATTTCTATTTTGTGTTCTCAATGATAGATTTAATAGAAATACGTCTCAGTTAATTATTGGTGTAACGATTCTATAAAACTTTCCATTCACTGTATACAAAGCAGATGTTGCAAACACTGGTAAGGTGATTTATACTGTTTTAGTAATTAATGAAAAAGTAGAGATGAATTCTGATGCAGTTTTATATAGTAATACCATACCGAATAATATTACTCTCGACGATATTCACCAGCTCCATTTATCATAAACATAACTGGTCGAAAACTGGAGCAAACCACCCTAGTGTTAGCGCAGTGATTTCGTTAACTGATAATGAATCCCCGCACATATATATATGCATGGTCAACTATTTTAGTTATCACAATAAACACCAGTTTGAAATTGCATAAACATAACTAATTTCTAAAGTTGATAGACAATCAAGACAAAGTAAATAATAAATTGTTAAAAATGATTGGGCTTTTACAAATTTTTTTTTAATACTCTGAATTCGTAAGAACAACTTACTAATCTATTTAGTAATGTTATTTTTGTCATATTATTTAGCTTTTATAGTTTATTTAATACATTTTAGAAGATTTCCAAGAATTTTGAAGTAGTATAAAGTATTTAAAAGATTTTCATCGAATTTTACCAAGGGATATTCAAATATTTTCATGACTTTCTTGAGATTTTTAGAAATTTTAGAGATTTTGACGAACTTCCGGTGATATTAAAGTTTCTCACAGAATTTTAAGTGATTTAAAAATATTCTTATGACTTTTAAAAGATTTTGCGAAAATTTCAGAGATCTTAACATTTTTAAGACACTTAATGAGTAATGTCAATAATTCATTTAGTACGGAGTTAACTATTTATTTATTTATTTCTAGCAAGAAACATGATTTTACATGTCAATACATGTTTGCTAGCTTTCAACATGATTTTATGAAATCATGTATACACTTGTATAAAAAATCTCCTAAATTCTCCATAAATATTTAAAGACGCTTGAAGTCGTTTAAAGTCACTTGAAGTCACTTCAATTCACCTTAAATCACTTTAAATCTTTTGAAATCATTGAATTCTTCTGAAATATCTGAATCTGAAGACACTTGAAAATCTTAAAATTATTCAAAATTCTTTAAAATGGTTTTAAATCCCTTAAAGTTTTTTAAAAATCTGTAAGTCCCTTAAAATAAATTACAATCCTTCACAACCCCTTACGATTCCTTAAAAAACCTTAAAATGCTTTGCAATTCTTCCAAAAGTAAATGAATTCATTGGAAGTCACTTAAAATCGCAGGAATTTTTTTGAAATTTCCTGAAGTCTGTGAAATTTTCTGAACCATTGCAATATCCTGCTGTTTAATCTGAAGAACCAGTGAATGTCACGCCTTCAATGAGCAAAGTCCCGCTGATTCATCAGCGCTACCCTATTAATTGGAATCAGTGCTATACTTATCGTTGATTCAGATTTAGAGAGTGAAAATACCTGTAAGACAGAAGTATGTTGTCAAGCAAATGGTAACGTTCTCAACTTTGTCAATTTTCAACAGTGTAATATAGGAAATAATATAACTTCGTCGTGGAAAGCATGCCACCTGGATACGAACAATGTTATACCAAAAAATACGTTAAATCTCGGCTCCATACGTTTTCCTGGCGTTGATGTAAATGTACAGATGGGAACGGCGCTTTGCGTATGCCTAGGTCATGTGTACCCAGCAAACCTAATACCATCGCTGGTCAGTTGAGTACATGCATTACATCGTATATGCGCGTGCATAATGCTACGGTTATGCTTGACATTCATCATTAGCTCGGTAATTTATGTTGAACACGAATGGAGCCTAGCCACGCTAATTAATATAAATTACCGTTGCGAGGATTACAAGTCCGGTAGAGTAATGCAATTCATTGTGTACTTTGCGAATCGGTCGAAAGCCGATTAAACAGGCAGGAAACCAACCTCCGCCAGTAGATATTTAAAATTATGTACGAATCGATGACCTGATTCTTTCATGAATTGGTCCGCTCACTGCGCTGAAATGCGAATCGACGACGACGGTTGCACGGAGACGCGCATTGAAATTTAATCAAGTTACACCATCGGTCGTCGCAGGTGCGAGTGAGTAATGAAACCAATGTGCGATGCGTCCAAGCCGCTTTTAACAATAAAGCAAGAAACTCGGTCAAAATCGAAATTTCCTCTCTGGATCGCAGCCGATACAAATGAAACATATTGGTTGATTTCACGCAGCAAGTGCTCCGATTATTAAAAAGATGACAAATCTAGGCTACAAAAATGAAACAACTCTGGATCAATTTTGTATAATCAGTTTCTTCAAAAAATATTTAAATTGAGTAGATGCTTCTTCGTGGCATAGGAGTGTCACGAACAATGTGTGATATCATCAATCAAAGTACCTACTTATGAACTACCAGCACATGGTTACTTGTGCAGAACATTTCTCCGATTCTACCCTATTTAACAGACTTCGCAAGGTTTTGGTGTGACAGACGTATGATCTCATCCTGTCATCGATGTTGCTCTGTGCGATAAGAGTTGCCATCAATCGCACAAAGCGACGTGCATAGTCATTCATCAAGGAACCTCGCCACGTGCAGGCATCATTCACCTGTACATCGATTCCCTTCCGTTTCATTCCCTACCATTCCTTCCAATGTCACCAAATCGATGGTGATGTCAGATGACAAAACCAGACGCATCAATTTTAGTTTGTATATCAAAACGGTCACAAGAATAAATTTGAATTGGGGCACTTTAGCCACCGTTCTATAATTTACATTGGAAAACTGTATGAAAAGAGGTCATGCTCTGAGCTCCACAATAATAGGTTAATTGATAATGTTTTTGTATAATTAGAAAACTGATAATCAATATACTGGAACTATTGTTAGCTCTGGCAGTTGGACCACTGGAATTGTACAGAAAACTCCAAGGTAGATTTCTTCCAAAATTAGAAAGGATACACATTACAATTGTCCTCAGATTAGACTCTATGCAAGATAACAATGCAAAATTCGGAGGGAGTTACTGATTCTGGCATAATTAAGTGAATTGTGATACTCGAAGTTGGAGATGCAAGAGGTATTTACTTAAATAAGTAATCAGCCAGCTTTTGTGTGAGTTAAGATCAGTTTGAATTGAGATTGAGGAAGGTTTACGAGTAGATTACTTGCTGGATAATTGAAATTAACTACAAAGCTTCGGATCCTGTTAATGGGGTAAGCTTGTAACTTTGGTTGTCAATGTAACATGGAGTAGGAATTAAATTCCTGAATACTTATTTCAATCCATGTTCAATACTCAAAGAGTTCTATATAAGAATTCAAAACAAAATATTCCTCAACATTTCAGTGGATGGTGGAGAAGCTTTAAACGAGTTTTGTGAATCAGCCGTTGACCTCAAGACTCGAGACCTTAGGCTGAACAAAAGGCTCGTGTAAAGTCCGCAAAGAAGTTGGAGCACGTCGAGTTTTCAACAGTTCAGCTTTGAGTTGCAAATACTTTAATCTGGCTTCTTCTTCGTCGCTTCCTCTCTTACCGCTTGCGCATGGTAGTTGCTCACGTTACTAAGCTTTCGCTTCCCACGGGAAAGAATATCACACACAGCCTCCGACTTCACTATGGCGTCTAGACTCGATAGAAGTAAGCTCAACTCTACTCCTTAACTAGCCGAGAAATAGCTCCGCTCTCTGAAAATCCTCGCGCGCGCATTAACCGACGCCTGGCTTATCCTTGCCCGCAGAAAATAAGACATCGTGACATGACTTTGAGTTCCTGATTCACGTTCCTGATTCAAAGCCCAGATGTCGATATCTCGTTCAAATCAAGCTAAAAGTTTTACCTGCATCAAAATTATCATGCCACGTTCCAAAGAAACTTTATTAGCTCCTCTCTAGTATCTAATCTCCCCTAGGGACTTCTGGCATTAAGTTACACATTAAATAAATAAAAAATGCATTTTCGAGATAGAAACAATGCTATTGGTTTTCTATAAATTTCCCGATTACAAGCTCAATGGAGCACATTCTCTCAAGGGAATCTTACGAGTATCTCAGCTTCCTCTCTAAGCTAAAAATTCGATACACGTTGCAATACGGCCTAGTTTCTTATACGGATTCAGTTTCAAGGCAACAAACCACTTTTGCAATAAATTTATAGTCAGATTGAAAATCGACATCTTCTATTTATCACTAAAAGCGATTCCCCTCTCGGATACTTTGATCTGATTATCTAAAGCGGCCCAGGAAGACTTACAATTGCATACGTCAATTAGAGCAATTTTAGCTTTCATTATCTCTCAACACAAAGCTTTGGACAAATTTTAAATCCGTTTGGGTGCTGCAAGTGGGACAAAAATGGTTCCTAGTTACTAGCTTTAGTTGACTATCTCTCCCGAGCGCATGATGCTTTAGAGAATAATTTAGAGAGCACTTTGGCGGTGGAGCCGGCAGCGTTTTCTGTTGTGCCCTCTCGGTTCCACGGTCGAGTTTTCCCGAACGAGAATATCATCTCTTTTCTCGCTTTTTCACCTTCATCGTCCCCGAAACCACCCCTTGGTTGCTTTATGAATTGTCTGCGCCGAGTTATGGCCAGCCCAGGAACCGTAAACTGCCCGGAGCACCTCCAGTAGCTCGGCTGTCGGTGACGTGCACTGCGTCCTTTGCAAGAATCTACCAGCAGACAGAGAGCCGGTTTCCGCTCGATCTCCGGTACTTTCAACCTCGCACCCCATTCTATCTGGCACGCTCTCGCTCTTCCTTTCTTGCGCCACACTTGCTACCTCTCGTTTTATCCCCTCACCACCTTGTTGAGAGGGTTTTCTTGGGTTGGGTCAAGAGATTCGCTCGGGGCCGGTTTCTGTCTTATATATTTCACGCGCACTGCAGGAACTCGCACTTTCCCGAACGGTCCCCATTCCCATTCCCATTCCCATTCCCATTCGAAACAATCGTCGCCCTTATCTTGTCGTCGATTTATGATATGGACGCAAGGGGAAAAGGATAGAATTGGGCGTCTCACGAACTTCCTAGAGACGATTATCATCAACAAGACTTGGGATCAAGAATATTTTCTCGACTCACTTCCTGTTCCAAAAAGTGTTTATGGACTTTGAGGAAAACAAGTTCCACGCTGGGTTCAAGTTTCTCTTGATTCAAACCTCACAGTCCCTTATGAGACAAAAATTGGGGTACATAGGATACTTTTTCAGAGCTCATAGGGTACTTTTTTTAACCAAAAATAGTACCTTTTTTTTAAATAAAAATTAGATAGTTTTTGCAATGCGAATTTTGTCAATAAGAAATGGATTTAAATATTCCATATATAAAACTAAATATTCCAATTTTAGTAAAATTCAAAGGAACTCAAAAGAATTTGGAAGAATTCTAAAGAAATCAAAAGATTTAAACAAATAAAGACGGATTTAATAACATTTAAAATAAATTCAAAATAACTCTACGTGAATTGAAGAGATTCAAATAAGTTCAAGAGGAAATTAAGGAAAAGTTTGATGAATTCAGAAGAATTCTTAACGAATTCAATACAATTTCATATCAACATGAAATTCAAAAATTTTTAACTGTTTTGAAAGATTCCTTTCAGGGCCTAAAATGTTTTAAGTTTTAGACTGCACGCTTCTAATCCCCTCCCCCCGCCAACAAAAAAACTCTTTTTTAATTCGTTTTTTTAAATCCCTTAAAATCTTTTGAAGACCTATGAAATGCCTTGACATGAAATGAAATGAAATGAAAATGAAATGCGCTTTAGAGAATTTAAAAGAATTTGAAGGGATTTCAAAAAAAATGCAGAAGGTTTCAAGGTTTTTTAAGTAATGTAAAGTAATTTCAAGGAATTTGA
>JAUESI010000038.1:4916571-4930250 GCA_032275145.1 Synergus laeviventris | reverse complement strand
AAAGAATATATAAGTATTTAAGAATTTTAAAGAAATTTTACAGGATTTACAAGATTTCAGGATATTTTAAGTGATTTAAAGACATTTCAAGGAATTTGAAAAATTTTCAAGCGATTTAAAAAAATTGTAAGTATCGAATAAAGGTATTTTCTGTTTTAAAAGATTGGATTTCCTATTATATATTTTAATTATCCGGGAAAGTTTTATCAAACCGGAAATGACCTGAATTACCCCACAATACTGTTAATCATTTTCCAGATGATTTCGAAGAGAGTCTAAAGGACTTCACGTGATTTTCACGAGATTTTAAGAGGTTTCAAAAGATTTTAATACATTTTTAATCAAATTATTTTACGATATTTAAAAATATTTGTATTTATTTCAGAAAATTTAAAACGCTTTAGAGGATTTAATAGACTTTAACCCAAGATAGTTACACCTAATGGGAATTACGTAATAGTCACATGGGGTGTGTCACACCCTAATGACTTTATAACAAAGCAGAATTTTGCAAAATTTAAAACCCTTTTCAATCAACGTATCCAAAGATTGAGTAAACATTTTTATATTAAATATGTCTAAAAAATTGCCAAAAAAATCGAAAATGTTGTGGTGCGTTTTACAAAAACTTTGTTTTTGTTGTTTTTTGATGATTCAAAAAAATTCTAACTGGTTTACTCTCTGTAGACTGAGAGTACTTTTTCCAGTAAATACACACATTTTTATCGGGACTTTAAAAATTATAGGTGGCGTTCGCAGCGAGACTTTAAAAGTTTTAGAGAAATAAGTTTGAAAAAAGAAAAAAGCTAGAAAATAAGCTGGGGTTAATATCTTGGGTAAAAGAGATTTAAAGAGATTTTTAATTATTTGAAATGATTTAAAAGAATTTGAAGGGATTTCAAAATAATTGAGGAGAGTTTAAGCATTTCGAAGAAATTTTACAGGATTAAAAAATTTCAAGAAATTTTAAGTGATTTTATTTATTTTATTTTATTTTATGTATTTATTTTTATTTTTTTACTTTTCAACTGATTTAAAAAATGACTAGGAATTTGAAAGTGGTTTAAAGGTTTTTTAAAAGTATCAAAAGAATGCAAAAGACTTTAAAAAATTGCAAATATCAAATAAAAATATTTTCAGCTTGAAAAGATTTAATTTCCTATTATTAATGATCGCAGAACAGGTAAAATTAATTTTCACCTTAAAGAGTGAATTTGTAACAAAATATTTGGTTTTCAACAAAAAAGATAGAAAAGATAGAAAAAGATATACATAGTAGAATTTTCAACCAAAAAATGGTAATAATTGGAATGTTCTTAAAAACAGAGAAAAAAGAGAAATTCTGAAAAAATAAGAAAATAGAGGAACAGGGAGAAGAATGTAAAGCCTGTAATCTGCCGAATTTGAATAAATTTAAAGAAGATTGTACACTATTGTCGGAAAATAGGGTACCTTAGGGACTAAATCTTGAAAATAGGGAACATTATCGACCTCAGTTGAATATAAGGGTCATCAGGGGATAAACGGACCGATCTCTATGGCCATTTCCGGCAAAACGTCCCGATTATTGAAATCTCATAATTTAAACTTTCAAGTATTGGAAAGCCGTGATCGATTAAAGAACAGGAAGTGGAATTCATGCAATGTCTAGGGAGTCCTCAATCATACAATAATTATAGAATGTGCCTTGCTTTGCAAAGTGCACAAGTAGACGGATGACCGAGCGATGGACGATGGGACGTTTCCTAGTTTCAAACGATGAGCGCGTAACGATAATCTCATTACTTCCGCAGCCTTAGCTTCGTAATCCACGGGTCCTGATTTATGCGGCACTAGATACTCTGGAGATAATTCCAAAGCGGCGCGCAGAGGACGTATATCCTTCGAAGCGACTGCAGGAAGCTTAGCGTGCGACGAATACAATTATTATTACCAGTATCGATTTCACTTGCACGTTACTGCATGGCATGTTTCAGTTGATGGGCTCCCATCAAATCCTGATACCCTGATCTTAATCCGCTCAGTATACAATAATATTACCTTCTCATCTTTTTTTTTTTTGTTTCCGCTGCACAATTGAAAAATGATATTGAAAAACCCAAAAAGCTGACAATAGAAAAAGGTACAAAAATCACGGAGCTTGACTTGAGGGGTTGAGGGGCTTTTGAGAGCAAAAGGGGACTAAAAAAATTATGAGAGCAAATATGGATTAAAGAAGGCTATGGGCAAAACCGGATTTTTTAAAAATAGAAATAAGAAAAACGAGGATTATATAAGGTATATTTTAATATAATTCTATGATCGAGCGATATATTAGATTATAGTACGTTGTTCTCATCATAAAGTTATATTAAAATATTATATAATCTTTGATTTTCTTATTTCATTGTAAAACTCGCTTTTACCCATACCCATTTTAATTCCACCTTTTTTTCAGTCCCTTAAAATTCGTTAAAATTTTTAGAAACTTGTTGAAACGTCCTAAAAATCCACAAAAACCGTAAAGATCATTAATCTCTTGAAATCCATGTTAAAATTAGTGAAAATCTCTCAAAATTCCTAGAAACCTCTTGACTTTTTAAAAATTATAAAATATCTTGAAATCCTCTAAAATATGTACGGCAACTTTCAAAATCATTTATTTCTTGAAATTCCTGTTAAAATTTGTGAATATATCTCAAAAGAAAAACCTTTTGAAATTTATTAACATTTAAATTCCTTATATAATCATTAGAAATTTCATAAAATTTAATTACAGCCTTAAAAATGGGATAAAATCTTTTTAAAATCAAACAAATCTCTTGAATTCCCTTAAAATTTCTGAAAACTCTAGGACAACATTTAAAATCCCTTTAAATTACCTTAAAAGGCATAGAAACCTTTTGAAATCTCTTTAAATTCCCAGCTTGAAATTCTTTAAAATTCTAGGATAACATTTAATATCCCTTTATAGCCTTTAAACTCCATTAAAATTATTATAAATCTCATCAAATTCCATGAAATCCTTAAAACTTATCCCGCAATAAAATTATCCGGCGTACTTTTTAAATCCTTTAAATCCTATAAAATATTTTAAAAGTCATAAAAATCACTTTAAATCCGTTCAATTTCGTGAAAATCTCTTAAAATTCTTAGATAATTCTTGAAATTCTCAAAAATTTTACGATAACATTTAAAATCACTAAAATTATCAGAAATCTCACAAACTTCCACAAAACATTTAAAAATCCTAAAAATCTTTTGATCTGCTTTAAAATTCCTCGAAATTTCAGGAAAAAATTCGAAATTGTCTAAAATTCGTTGGAATCTCTCGATATTCTCAGAAACCTCTTAATATTTTTCAAATTTTCAAACCATTTAAAATCCCTTATTAGAATTCCTATAAGAAACTTCTTGAAATTCCTCCCTAAAAAAGTTTATGCAACGATGTTATTTCGAACCTCTGCTCTCTAAATTTGAATCAGTGAAATTCCGCTGACTCAGATTGAGAGTGATTGGCTTCGAATGACTTGAAGTTGTAAGAAGTAAAACAAATAAACGCGTGTTGGTTTTTCCTAATGTAATTAAAAGTTCAGAACAATCATAATGATCCCTACTTTAAGCAAGTTAAAAATCTGCACAAAGAAGCATTTAAGAACGACTCTAAGATACTTTGCAAGAAATAAGAAGAAAATAAAGAAATACTTTCAGAAAAACGATATTAAAGCAGAGATTATCTTGCGTCATATATAGTGACCTAAATCCCAGTTACACACAATGTGCACTCTTGTTCTACTTTTCTAGATTTTCGTATCCCATTAAACGATGAATAAAGTGAATGATGGCTCCGAGGATAAAAAAATATAATAACATGGTATGTGTAGTTAGAAAGGTGACATTCGCCTACTACCTACCGATTTCACAGCCAACCGCTCCCAGTACGTGGCGTATTAAAAACAAAACGAGATCGGAAAACGGTCCGAGGGGATGAAAAGATCGCACTTTTCGATCGCTAGGGAGGCCTGGGTTTAGCTGGTGAGAGTTCGCGTGTGTTCACCATGTTTACGATGGCAGTTACTGCCCGTAAAGTAGCACCTAACTGGACCAGCTTGCACACTCTCTCGCCACAATGTATATAACTGCACTTGCACTAACATCTTTATCCCTTTACGTCTTCTACACCTGCTTGAGCTATACTAAGGTCATGCACATACGCCTTTAAAAAAACCGATATTGCTCTTAAAACTCAGCAAAAGAAAATTGAAACGTATCCAGATTGAAGATAATGGTACAATATATGCCAGACGGTATATTCTTTTATCTTTCTAACGTGTTTGAAAGTCGATTTTCTCTCTGAATGGCAACGAGGAAGTTAGAAGTTTACTTTCAAGATTCTAAGTTCTAACAATTACTTTTATTATCAGGTGAAAATTTCTTCAAATATCTGCTCTCTCAATCTGAATTATAAGAATTTGACTAATGGAATTGATTTGCCTATTATTAATGTTTTAGGAGATTTTGAATTTCAAGAGTTCTGGGATGTTTATCTTATTTGTAAGAACTGACAACAATTCGTGATTCTTGATTCTGAACCTTTATTCCCAGTCGAAGAAGATTTGAAACTCTATGTCTTGCTGCGCGACAATAAATACTCATAAAACAGAGTGTCCGCAGCACAAGTAAGACATCTGTAATCTGGAATCATGTTCACCCTGCACGTATCACAACTCCCTGGAGTTCAACTAACGTTCACGAATTCTCGAATGCGATTACTGGTATCCACACAGAACTTCAGATCAGCATATGCCACGAGAATATGCACGTACTGATGACACAACACGTATTTCGATTAAGAAATGGAGTTTAGATTTGTCGGCCTCATTGGTGCAAACAATAATACAAAGTTTACCTATTATTTGGGCAAATTTTACCCTACGATGGAAAAAAACCGTCGTCTACTGCGTCCTTAGCAGTAAAAACGTTGTGCTTATTTAATTGTTATTTTAAAAATAACAGAATTTTTCTCCCTAAAAAGAGAGATCGAAAATCCAATCTCACAACTTGTGAACCATGGTTAAGAGGGCTGTGTACAGGGCCTTTTAGAAGCATATATAAGCTCTAGGGTTCTCATGACTTATTCGCTATGCTTGTATTCACAAAAGAATAATCTATATCGCATTGTTTTTAAATTTTTTAAAATATTTTTTATATAAAAAATATAAGTGCGCCAAGTTAGCCTACTTTTAAAGTCAAATTACTCGAATTGTGATGCATATTTCAAAAATTTTAAAACAATGCGACATAGATTGATTCTTTGCACACAAGTTTCTGTATTTAGAATAAGGCTTGCCTTTAAATAAATATGCTTAAAAACCCTAGAACGATAGACTTTAAACAGTAATTTTGAGGCAAGAAACTACCGATCCTGGCGGCAAAATATTTAAGTGGACCTTTGGCACGCCTACTGGTGTCAAGTGTGCTTCATTTTCAGTAATGAAAACTATTTTTAATAACATTGAAGTCGATTTAGCAACTTTAGTATTTCAAAAAAATGAATGAATGAATGAATGAATGAATGAATGAATGACGAAGAAGAAATCTGTATTAAATATTTTTTTCAACATTTTTGAGCCTCTGAAAGTTACCCTACTTCAAAAATCAATTTCTATTGATTATCTATTACTGAATTTAGGTGGTGCCGTGTGAAAAGTAATAGTAAAAGTATAAACAAATATGATTTATATTTGCAGCATATCATATGATCTTACTTAATATGACTTTTAAAATAAAACGTTTATAAATATTCATAATGTTATTTAACTACGCTTAGTGGCTCAAAATGAGATTGACACCAAAAATTTATTAATAAATATATAATTTTGCCAAAACTTGCCACAGAAAGTAAGGTTGTGCAAAATTAAAATAATAATTTTTTTTTATTTATTAAAGAATTCAGTTGTTCATATTTCATAGCAACGTAAACTTTTTTTGAAATTTGTATATTATATTAAATTAACCGATTAAAAATAATACTTTCCACTTTAAAATAATTTTGAATATTTTGTAACATATTTGTTATCAGAATCTTTAAAAAATCCAAATTCGTTATCAGTAACCTTCATAATACTTCAATACCAATTTAGATACAAATCAAATTAAATTAAATTAAATTTTGTCCAACTGTTTATTCCATATTTCACCCGAAATCAATGTAAACTAAATCCTTTGTTTTTTCTGTGATATTCAACAACTGAACCAAGTATTACAAACATTTTTTGCCTCTCTTCCATTTCGCAGCCACATTGCACAAATAAATGCAGAAATGACTAAACAGATGGGACTTGAGCAGAGAAAAGCTAACCAGTAAAACATTGTTAAGTGAAGGATTCCCCAGTCTGCAGTAGCAGACAGGAAAAAGTAGGAAACGTGTTTACATATTCCAGAAACAGAGAGACGGTAACTCTCGTATATGTCTTTACGACAAGCGGCGCGTTCCACCCTTCCAGTTCGGACGAAATGAGTCTTGGGACAATGTCGGTCTCGCATGCCTTGTAATTCCTTGAGTCGTGATAACGTTACTCCTTCCTCCATGCCTCCTCCTACCCCTACTCCTCCTCCTCCCACTATCTCTAGCACTATCTTACTCTTTCTCACCCCGTCCTTACCCCTATCCCGATATTCGCCTCACGACGTAGCGCTCTAGTAGGTACCTCGTCGAGTATGCCCTGCTCACGACTCACGTACCGGTTTAATATAGGTACTTACCTATTTGCAGGACGAGGTAGCCCGGGACCTGCGCCATTTTCTCTATAACGCGAATACGTATGTATGTATGTATGGAAACTCCTGCCCTACGTGTTTCAAGAGTAGACGTGCAGCTAGACACTTGAATTTTCATGAAAGGGACTGCGTGAAACCCAAGGTTTATTGTCCATTTGTACCAAATAGTTTCATAATGTCTGCATATCGCGCTGACTCGTCTCTCATAGTGGTTCAGTTTACAACTGGGGATAAAGACCCCCTGCTGAGATGTTAAATGCTGTGAAATCCAGCAGGAGATTGTATAAAATCTCAAGAATCCTTGGTCAAAATTTCATGATAGCTAGGGAAGTAACTTTTCAGAGGCAGATCATTGGAAAATACCATGTAAAAAACAATATTTCTTGCGAAATTCCGCTGATTCATCAGGGTTGCCACAGACTTTCCATTTTTAATATCCCTGACTTTTCGACATTCCTACAGCAAACTATAAAGTAAACCCAAAAAAGCAGGTGGTGTAAATCAGACGCAGTTTAGATCTCTTAGCTTTCATTTCCTCTATTTACTTTAGAAAGGATCTCTTGCATATGGCTTTGGTATTTTCCGCTTCTCTGTCAGAAAACGATTTTTTCATGATGTCCTCATATCTACTCCTCGTGAATCATCTTCTTGGCAACATGAACGATCTGCATACCTACCCCACTTTTCAGTCCGTCATAAACCCCCGTTTAGGCAATAAGAGACTCATTTAGTTGATTTTCAACGATGAGCTCTTTGTTGATAGAGAACCCTCTTTCAACAAAATTTTTGAATTTATCCTGAGAAGTAAGTGATTTCAATTCTTTTTCAAGTAAATCACATTTCAGACTAGAAACCCAGTTTTTGGCAGAAAATATTTCTAACGCACTGCACGAGTTAATTAATTAATTAATTACTGTATTATATTGCATTGTCATCCATTTCTGACATACGTGTAAATTTTCAACTCTCTGTCTCTGTTAGAAGTACATGAAAAATTAATTACAAGACTACCCGACATACAAGAAAAGCGAGTTGAGTAAAACGTGGTAAAATGGACAGTTGTTTATCAAAAAAGTGTCAATCAATCAGCTCTGAATCGAGAAATTGGCGTTATTATGAGCGGCACTATAACGCGATTCTAAAAATAATTCCCTTTTTTTCCCTTGACTTTTCAAGGATTTCAAGGTCAGTGATGTACCTTGAGGCGGTATATTTATATTGCGCCTCTATTACTCAAGTATGAATTTGAATTCTAACAGATCGGCCAACAAAACTAATCGTCTCACTTAATTTATTTTGGAAAGGAAGAGTTTAATTATTTTCGAGAGTCGACAATGAACACTATAATAGAGAATAAATATTATTTTACGTGTTGGTTCCCCGTTGTTTCGGTGCCATTGTCACAAACTGTATCCACAGTCACAAATTCTCGGTCGCAGTACGTAGCCACGAAAATGCATGATCTCGACCATATACATAATGTTATTATGCAAGCAATATCAGTGGTGATACAAAAGACCGTATTACAGCATTAGGAGACTAATAAAATTTACAAGTCTAATTTGTCCCATATTTTCACAAATTTGCTGAAAACGATATTGTCCTCTTTCAACCAATACGAGTGTAATAATCACAAAAAACGAAAGATTGCACAATCCCGAAATTCTTGAAGTTTTATTTAAATAAATCGAGTCATTTTTCATAATTAATTCTGTTATAAAGGACTAAATGTATATGTAAGAAGTTGCATTTCAAGCAAATATTAAACATATTACACGAGCTTCTCTACAACAGAAGCAAATAATGAAGTAATGAGAAGCAAATTCCAAGACGCGGTCCTCCGACGAGAGGTGGGTGTATTTATAATTAAATTTTTTGTGCGGGCTGCAGCACACCAGAGTCGAGTAATAATTAATCTTTAACAATATTACATAGCACTTTGTCGTTGCAAAAGAAAGTTGGAGCGTATGGTGTGCCGTAGTGAGCGTGGTGCTTATACCAGTTACCACTAACTTTTATCACTTTCATGTTCGCCTGTGGTAGATGACTGCAGAATACTACAGCAGTATCACCTCTCTAATTCACGATCATGTTTCTAGGCTTTAAAACTGTACGACGTTCAATAACGAAGAGATAAAGAATCCATCGATTACTTTAAATATAAAATTAAGTGATTGTCACGAAATTGCTTTAAGTGCAGATGAACGGTTGAAAATAAAAAAATGGATAAAAATACTATTGTAATAAAGTAATATTAATGGTATTGTCGTTACGTTTTATCTCTGAGAAATACAATGTGTTCTATTTTTACTCTGAAAAATGTTTATTCCACTTTTACAAACAAAGTACTTTTACCCACTTTTTACACGATGAACAAAGATTTCTTTTTTTTTTCTAAAACATACAAGATCAAAAATTTTCTGGTAGAACGTATACAATCCACAAAATGGTCCAACAAAGTGTCAACACCCCCTTCGCAAATTTTGAACTGAAACCACTGCTTCTCACAAAATTTAAAAATTCATCAAAATTATCCAAAGGTTGGTCAAAATTCCAAAAACTTTCATCCCTCCAATTCATCCCTTAGATGAATCCCGTATCACCCCTTAGACTTAAAAGATTCAAATTTACCCTAATTCGTCGGGTCATTATTTTATTATTTATAATATGTTTTCTCACTGCTAAAAGAGACCCCAAAAATTTCAACCCTCTAGCACAGCTGGAATTCGCCCCATATCATCCCTTAGATTTAAAAAATTCACAAAAAATTCCCTAATTTGTGGGGTGAACATTTTATTGCTGATAATAGATCTGTTCCGTGCCAAAAGGCACCCTAGAAAGTTTCATCCTTCCAGCTCATTTGAAACTCACCCCATACCTTCTCAATGCTAAAAGACATCCCAAAAAGTTTCATGACTCCATTTGAAACTAACCCCAGATCATCCCTTAGTTCTAAAAAATTCTTTTAAAAATTCTCTAAAAAGTTTCATCTCTCTACCTCATTGGAACTCACCCCAATTTCATCCCTTAAGTCAACAATTTTTTGGTGAATATGGGGTGAGTTAAAAATGAGCTGGAGAGATGAAGCTTCTTTAGGTGTCTTTTAACATTGAAAATTCTTATTATAGCGAATTAAGGGATGATATGGGGTCTATTATAAATAAACGAGGAGAATAAAACTTTTTGAGTAATTTTTAGCATTGAGAAGGCCTATTTCCAGCAGGTATTTTAAGCTGGTTCAGCATTAATGTCATTTTGAGATTTAACTTATATCATAATTTAGGGCTCATTTAGGGCTAATCTAGGCCCTTATTGTGAAATTTTGGGCTCCACATTTTTTTTTAAATTGCGTTTGTACTGGCTTATTAACGTTAAGCTCACTCCACCATGCTATAAAACACGATAAAAAATTAACTGAACAGATTTCTGCTAATGCCATAATTTTAGGCTCATTTGGGAGGGCTGTATTAATTTATTTCTCAACTTTCCCCCTGGTATTTCGAGAGCTATAAATGAGCCTAAAATTATGTGGAGGATCAAAATCAAGTTTATAAACTCGTTTACGTAATTCTCTTAATGTTGAGCTGGCACCACCACATAAGTTAATACAAAAAAAAAGTAGAAAAATAGGACAACTTCCGGTTCTCGATATTGTAGGAGCCCTAAATGAGCCTTAAATTCTGGCAGCGAAAAAGAATTCAAGGTATTAATTTTTTGAGAAATTGTTTAAACTATGGATTTTTAAACAATTTTTTTTTCAACATTGCCCCTGCTATTTCGAGAGGCTAAAATTATTTAGGGGAACAAATTTTATTTTATCTACTGATTTTGGTATTTTTTGTAACGTAAAAATGGCACAACAGTACGTTTAAGGAAGAAAAAAAATCTGCCCTAAATGAGATTATAATTATGGATTCAGCAGAAATCTGTTAAGTTAATTTTTTATCTCAAAATGGAAATAGGTCTTCTCAATGTTAAAAATACCTCAAAAAGTTTTATTCTCCTCGTTTATTTAGAATTGACCCCATATCATCCCTTAATTCTCAAAAATTCTCTAATTCATGGGGCTAAAATTTTATTGTCTATAATAAGAATGCTCAATGTTAAAAGACACCTAAAAAGCTTTATCTCTCCAGCTCATTTTTAACTCACCCCATATTCACCAAAAAATTGTTGACTTAAGGAATGACATTGGGGAGAGTTCCAATGAGGTAAAGAGATAAAACTTTTTAGTATGTATTTTAACATTGAGAAGACTTATTATCGGCAGTAAAATTTTGACTCCGCGAATTAGAGAATTTTTCAAGAATTCTTGAGAACTAAGGGATGATCTGGTGTTGAGCCAGCTTAACACACCTATGTCCAGAAATAAAATTTCGTCTAAAGAATTATAGCAATTTTGGTGAATTTTTCAATTTTGAGGGATGAAGGGACATTTATAGAACTTGTATATTTTAGAAAAAAAAATTAATTTTCATTTATCTTAAACATTGCAAACTTCAGTCGCATAAATTATTTTTAATTATGGTAAATATAGAAGATTATATAGTAAGCAGGATCTAAATATCTCCGAATATTATGCCATTAAAATCTGGAAGACTAGATCTATTTTTCCTATCGACAGATTCATGGGGGGCAGAAAGGAGTGATGACAGGAGTCAGAAGGTTAGAGGGTTGGGTGACCTCGGCGATAAATTATAGGCTGTTCATTACCCAGCAGGGATGTGGAAGGTCGAATGACCGCCGCGTGGAAATAACGCGTGGCGCCTCCTCTCTTTCTATTATTTTCTTGGGTGTACCGAAAGATTAATGTAGGTCGAGTCGAACACCGGTGCAGAAAGCGTGCCTGCACTGTTAAATCGTAGGTAGTTGTGAGCAGGTAGCAGCAGGGGAAACACCACGAGCTCCATTGCTACCCCGGACTTTCACCTAGTTGGTAACAACTGCGCGTCTCGCTCGTTATAACCACAGTAACTACCATCAGAAAAAAGGCAAAAGAAAAGAAAGATAGAAGTAAGAATGAAGGAAAGGACCGCGGAAGAGGAAGAAAATGGAAATGCGAGTCCAAGGCGTCTGACAGGTGCCTATATCGTTTCACGTACATGCGAGGAATAAACGTTACTTCATACATATCCCTCAAACTTTCGTGTTCACTACCAACGAAACATCTGCTCAGACAGTTCCAAGATTCGAGCTTTAGAAAAAAACTTTGATCCAACAATTTTAGGAATTCGTGACGAGAAAGTTTCTTCGAAATTATATGAATATCCGCATGCAAAAAGGAAGTCCATTTTGGACGAAATCGTTAAAAAAGATAATAAGATTCAATTTATATAATTAATTATATAATAATAATATATCTATTATAGTATAATTTATTAATTCCATTTTTTTGTTTAAATGTTTAAGTTATCTAAAATGTCTCTGGTTTCTTAAAGAGTCCAGTATTAGTAATGTTTTATGCGTTTTTCTCAAATTCGACAAAATGGAGTTAGGTCTCTTTTTACGTTTTTTTCTTTCAGAATTTTATTGATTAACCTATTTTTTATGCTCCTCCAGAATATTCGCGTGAATAAACATGGACCTTTGCTAATGCTCACCAGAGGCTGACTATGTAGTCTGACTACAAATTGACCTGCACTACTGGTCCCCTCTATAATTTTCCTGATTGCCGATCTAATTGTTTAATTTTCCAATTCAAGCGAAAATTTCTGTAGAACCAGTTTCGGTTTTTAATAAATTATACTTTTCGGTAATTAGAAATGAAATTCCAAAAGCTTTTAACTAGAATGAACTAATATTGGTTAGAAGCCCCAGGAGAGAGGGTGGTAACGAGCGAGGAGGTCAAAATGGTCAGAATAATAATCAAGGATGCGAGACAGCGTTGTAAGTAGTGACGCCAGGTTGGTAATGGGAATCGTGCTTTATCTATTCGCAGAGGTGGGATGTGGGATAGCCACCCTCTTTCTATCTGCAAGTCTCTCTAGGACTGTTCTGACCCCGGAATTAACCACTCTGCTGCTGAACGCAAGGTTCCTATTCAATTGTTTGAGGAAGGTAGCGGCGCTAACGACACCACTACCCTCTATTCTCAATGGATGGCTTTTGATCTTCGAAACAAAAGCCTGCATCCCCAATTACCGTATATAGGATATAAACTTCGCTACCGAACCAGAACTACTTACTGAAAAGAAACTTCTTACAAATCCACATTTAACTCGCTCAGGCCGGTTCCTGCAACCTAAGAAAAAAGTTTCTGGCCTCACAGTGAAAATTAGGCATTCTTTTGAAGCTAAATTCGTTATTCAAACAGTTCGCACATCAAAACAATCACACTTCAATTTTGGGTCACGAATTTTGGGTCCCTATGAGAACAAAATTAGGGTATCTTTCTTTTTGAACATTAGATAGTTTTTGCAATGTGAGGAGCAAAAAAAAACTGCTTTTACAGTAAAATTCAATGGAATTCAAAAGAATTTGAAGGAATTTTAAAGAAATCAAAAGATTTTTTAAATAAGCAAAGACGGATTTAATCAAATTCAAGGTGAATTCCGTAAAACTTCCAATAAATTCATCAAAATTTAAGTGCGAATTCAGAAAACATCATAAATAATTCAAGACACAAGAATTCAAATTATTTTAAACGATATTTTAAAAGATTTCTTTTACAATTAGCAATATTTCAAGATATTCGGAATGATTTAAGAGAATTTCAAGTGAATTGTAGGAATTAAAAAAGATGTAATAAGTTTCTAAGATTTCTAAAGGATTTCAAGAGATTTCATAAGATTTCAATATACTTTTAATAAAATTATTTCACGATATTTTTAAAGATTTTAACTAATTTCAGACAATTTACTGTGCTTTAGAGGATTTTAGAGAAAATAAAGAGATTTTCAATGATTTAAACGAATTTGAAG
>JAUESI010000038.1:4901480-4912725 GCA_032275145.1 Synergus laeviventris | reverse complement strand
ACTCTGTTGAAATCATTTTTCCCTAGCCATTAATTATTAAAATTGAAAAAAGCAAGTTTCGAAGCATTGAGTTCCGAAAACTACTGCTCAGAAATTCAAGGAAGTTGTGCATTCTTAACCAGTGTCTGAACCGAGTGAACATGAGCAAACTAACCGGAACCTATAGTGGAGTGGCAGAACTACTAATACAACTGATGCTTTATCATTAACTGTTTCGAATTTCGAAGTTCTGCATCGAAGCTCTGTTCGGTTTGCGAAAGTTCTGCTTCAAGGGTCGAATTTCATTGAGGATTCACCAGCGTGTGGAACCCAGTCAACCTGTTTGGGATTAAGTTCCTCTTTTCGACAAACGGAGGGTTTATTCCGGACTTAAATTGAGTCGATTCCTTGGATTGTTAAACAGATGGTAGATTAGTTGAACAAAAGTTCAGATGGACTTCATTAGTTTTGAAGTCTCACTCACTCACTCACGAACATAAAGCATCTGCTCTTCGATTTCGTTAAAAATAGAACCTTGAGTGTGAAGTATTACGGCTAAACGGGAACTTTAAACTCAGGGGTTTTCCCGTTTGGGTGGCCTCTTAACTTGTCCTTAACCGAGCGTAATAAAGAGGCACAACTTTTTGTTTTACTAATTGACCCAGTTTAGCTAAGAGCCTGTTAAATCGAGAGTGAGAGCGCTCGACTGCCTAAGTATCGCTGTGAGCTACATGTCTACGTATTGCACTATGCAGTACTCAAACCGCGACGGTATGTACACAAAAGAACAAGTATTTGTAAATATGGGAGAACGAGAGTTCTGCAGATAAAAAATTCCCCGGAATATTGCAATAGTTCTCCGCCGACAACAGCGGTAATTTTGGATCTATCATAATTAAAAATTTATTGTATATTATGACTTGAAACGCCTGTACAAAACACGGCAATTTTAATCATGGTGCCTCGATAGCAGCTAATACTCGTAGTTCTACATATAATCGTAACAAGCACTTGCCTCCCAGCAGTATACTCTCTCAAAGAGGAAACGAATAAGAAATGGCTTTGAACACAAGCTGGCGGCAGAAAAGCTTTATGGTGCAGTCAGTATTACGATGCATAAAGTGCAACAAATCAGAATTTAAATTACCAAGCCACTTGTGTCTCTATGAAGTACACTCAGCAACTTTTTATTTCTTCCTAAACTCCATTTCCGTACTTTCCGTATTTCTTCATTCTTCTCTCACCTCCACCGTCTTTCTTTTTCTCAACTTTCTTTTACTGATCAAGCACCCAACACAGAATGCGCTACGGTCGCTCTGTTTTCCCTTATTTATTTTATAAAGACAATTGCGTTTTAGTAATGGAAAAAAATGAGTGCTTGTTATTGCTTGATAACAAGAATAAACAAGCTATCTAGGGAAATTAACAACCTACTTGGAGGGGCAAACTCAAAATCCAGTGTTATTATTAAACCCTAAAAGTTATTCTGATTGCTTAATACCATGAAATATAAAAGAGTAAACAAAACCTGAATTTCAGAGAGAGTCATAAACTGGTGGGACTTGTAGAAAACCGGAGTAGAAAAAAGTTAAGAGGAACGTTAAATTTATGACAAGCTTTGTTGGTTGTGAAAGGTAAACATTTTATAATCAATTTTCTCCTTCACGTCAGAAATACCCTTTCCGTGACTTGGAAGAAATTCTCTAAAGAAAGCATTTTTTCATTTGAAAATAGCATGTGCATTAAACAGCTCTTTTCAAATGAAAAGCACGAATATCGTTTTGAAAACTTACAATTGGCTTGTTAAAACTTGCTTAGCGTACTCATTTCCTCTTTTTTGAGTTGAAGATAATTTTCTCGAATACGCTCAAGAACTTTAAACGACTGCGTCGAGGAAAGTAGAGAGCAATTTTCATTGCGGTTACGTATCCGATTAAATACGTGAAATCTACGATACCGAGCAAGAAGAAAAAAGTGAAGACGAAGACACGTCCTGGACGCTCTTTTCATTTCTTCGTCGGTACGTGCCTGGCCTTCGCGAGCGTTCAATGCGCAAGAAGCACGATCGAATATAAATCATGCCTTTGTATTTTTGCAGCTAGTCCCACGGAGACAGTTGAATAATTTCTGAAACGCCCCTTTACGTGCCCGGCTCTTCGATTTACGGTTCCATAGGTAAAAGAGGATCCTTTGATCGTCACGCCAATATCATCCCCCCACATGTAGGTAAACTCCCTGGCGTAAGTCAATTTACATCACCCTGCACTTGTCTCTAACTTAATATTCGTCAACAAATCAAATTTATCATGAACTGTTATGTTTTCATGGCAACCAGGCGCATGCAATTTACGCTTGTTCGCAATCTTTATCAACAGTGTGTTCTAACCTTAGAAATCTGTCAAGAATTCTTGCACAGACTTGGCAAGTGTTGCATAAACTTTTTCTAGAATTATGTATATTTGACACTAGATAAGCATTTCTCAGTGATTCTTATTTTCTCAGGCCTTTTTCCTGCTGATCATGGATCCTCATTCAAGCGTCAGAACCAATCACGGTGCGTTGTTTCACTTAGAGCAACATCTCCGTAAATTGTCTCAAAATCAGACATTTTCTCACAACCAAAAGTGGGAACTTAGTTGCGAACCTAATACAAAACGTATTCTTAGGCTCAGGATTTTCCACAATGATATCCAAATATCTGAAGTAAAAAGCTGAGTTTGAAGCTAATTGTGGCTTTATAGGCTCGCCAAAGGGACGGAGTATCGACACAATAAGCTCGTTGATTGTCTGGATTTATCCCGTCTTCTCCTGTGCGTCATTTCGAGAGGCTTATCAATTTTTATGGCCACTGTGGTGTTGAGGGTATTGGGTTGCAGGGTTGCCTGATAGGATTATGTTTGCGTGTAACAGGTTCATTTGATAGCACATCTCAAGTATATTGGCACGATTCTGCACTTTATGGTGCTGCTTTACCGTATTACCTGTGTTATGCGTAACAGCGTATTATTGTCACTCGAAACGTACCTTGTTCCTTAGCCAGAAGCATTGACGTATAAGCATAGATCCATGTCAATGGTCAATCGATTTCATGCTAGGATGACGTATCATTAATTTGAGGCTGTGAGAATGATTGCACCGTAAAGTGCATTTGATGTTGACATCGAGGCATATAATTACCATTTAACCAAAATTCATGTAATTGAATCAACATTTCCTCTAATATTTATACACCTTAATTATTGTTGTATCTAATATCCGTTTATCCGAATTACCATTAAGTAATTAATTAATTAATTCTATAAAGTCCTTAAAAATTCTACAAAATCTTTTAGAAATCTCTTGAATTCTTTTTAAATTCCTGGAAATTTCACGAGAACATTTAAAATCCCTAAATTTTTCATATCGTTTAAAATCTTTTAGAATCTCTCGAAAATCTCGTTATGGGAACGGGGATCTGGCCAATGCAAATAAAATGAAGGTTGCAATTTAAACTTGAAAGAATGTTAAAACAAGGAGAGAATCAGAATTACAAATAACCTGAGAAGGGCAGAGAAGATAGCAAATAGTAGGTAGCAGATAAAGGTGATGTTAAAACACCTCAAGAAACATTCTAAGTAAAAAGAGATAAGAGGAACTTTCAACTTCTGAAGAGGACAACTTCCTACAGAAGGCGCTGAAAGAAGAAGGGAAATTGGTGAGGCTGTCTTGGAAAGAAAAAAAGACCCTTTCTTCTTTCTAAGTAAGTTAGAAAGAAGAAAAGAGGCCAGATAAAAGGATTGGAGAAGCGGAGATCGTATTGGATCTACAAAACTTTAAAGACGAGAATTACACTTGGGGTTTTTGAGTTCAATTAAGTTTGTCAAAATGTCTTAAAATCTAATTTCATTATTCCTCGATAAGAAAATTGCCTTGTTTGATAAGTTTTTTTTGTTAAGTCACCACTAAATTATTTGCCAATCTCCAACCCAAAGTCATTTTTCTAACAAACCATAAAATTGCTATAAAACCTTTTTTTTCAATTAACACGCCCTATATTGGATTCTTTTATTAAGTTTTTTGTGACATCAGCGATAACATATTTTCGAATCCCCTGGATTCAATACTTTTAAAAATAAGAGGCAGGAAGTTATGAAACAAAATATCCAACAGCGAAATTTTGCTTCTACGAATTGCTTCCGAAGAGCAAGAGTAGGTAATATCTTAATACAAGAGCCTTATAAATGGGGGCATTATCTATAAAGAAATGATTCGTCACGTGGACGAAAATTACGGTCTAAAGTAGCGCCCTGTCCTGTCTTCTCTACCAAGTTCTCTCAAGATTCTCGTTAATTTTAAACGTCGTAAATCATTTGAAACACCCTAACGTACGTCAACTCCATTCACGGCGGCACGAGCTGACTCGACTGTATTATGAATACGTCTCTGCCTCGTTGACAGTTTCCCGAGGATTAAGTTATACGTTGATATAGATATGTAATAATGTACATAGACGTAAAGACCGATTCTGGAATAAGCCTGATAGCTAATAGTATAGTAGAGTAAGCTTAAATAGAGGAATCAGTCCTAAAACTTGGGATACCATTATCGAGGAGTTTGAGCTACTTGATCCCAAGGTGAACTTACACAAGGAAAGACATATCAAACTTTATATAACAGATCCTAAGGGACATCCAATTTAAACTTGGTCTCAGCTAATAGTGTTGCATTCGACCGATAATCAGGTGAAATTTACATATAAAATGGATAAAACGGTCCATTTAAAAAAATTAGATTTTCGCAGGTGCTATAATTATGGTTAATACCCCATCAAGATTAAAAAAATATTCTGGATTCATTATTTGCAATATTTTACTTCAATTTTTAAAGAATTTTAAAGGATGTTAAATGAACTCATGAATTTAAGGATCGATTTAAAAAATGTTAAGACACCTTAAGGGATGTTAAGAGATTTTACAAGATTTTAAAGAGATATCAAGAGATTTTAAGGATTTTAAGGAATTTTTAAAGACTTTAAAAGAAAATTGAAGATATGTTGCTTCAAAATTTTCAATTATTTCAAAGTATTTTTAAGTATTGCATAATTTTAAAGGATTTTCCAAAGTTTTCAACTGATATTAAAGTATATAAGGGGATTCCAAGGATTAATTTAAAGCGATTTAAATATTTTGGAAAAAAGTTCAAAAGAATTCAGGGGAATTTGAAGATTTTTAAATAATTTAAACATTTTTCCAGGTTTTTCAAGGAATTTTAAATGATAGTAAAGAATTTATAAATAAGATAGTAAAAAATTTATAAATTGTAATATTAATTTGTAAATTGTGATATTAAGAAATTTCAAAGGATTTTTAAAAGACTATAAAAATGAATTTTCAAGAAGTTTCAGAGTTATCAAAGAATGTAAAAGGATTTCAAGTAATTTTAAAGAATTTAAAAAAATTCTTAAAAATTTCAAGATTTTCAAGAACCTACTTTGATAACAAAAAATGTTTTTGGATTTTTAAAAATATGTTCAATCGGTTGAAATCAAGTGAAATTGTTTGAAATCCCTTGAATCATTTAAAATCTTTTGAAATACTTTCAGATTACTAAAAAACTCTTGTAATCTTTTGCGATCTCTTCAAATCTGTAGCTAATAAAAATTATGAAAATATAAAATCATAAAATATAGTTTCACGTTCGATTTTAAGGGGGTGTTCTACGTATGAAATTTTGAAAAATCAATTGCTTTTGCATATTTCGAATCTAAAAGTCCTTAGAAATATGCCCTACATATATAGACGATATATGTTTAAACGCGTTTTCCTAAAAATCGTGTTTTTTTTATCAGTTTTGGAATTTCTCGGATTTTCTTATCACCAATTATTCGGAAGACATGTCGCTAACTTTAGACACAAGTTTTTTTTGTTTTTTGGATTTAAGGCAAACAAAATCTTAAACTCTTGCGACAATTAAAGTCAACAATTAAATTGTTAAGAAACAAAATTTGCATTGAACTTTCTTTTTAGTCGAAGGATGTGTTAATAAAAGACAAAAAACCATTATTCATTATCATGTGTAGTTTTTTTGCAAACCGCATCAATGATGTAATGAATCACAAAATAAAATAACATGTCGACGATAACATTCACGCCTAGCTGTCCAAAAATCGAACAGTTTTGGGTCACGGCCTCAGAGTAAAACCACACAAAAGGATGAGAGAAACAAAAGGACGAGCGAGGCAAACGAGCTGAAGACTAAAAGGGCTCAAAGTATGTACATTGAAACCGAACGATATAGAGACATACTGCGACTTTTTAATTGGCAAACTGACTTGAAGTAGATCGAGTTACCTCTGTACTTTAATCATTATGTAATTATTCTAGTAACGTACTTGTAATCATTTAAATTACATAGAGAGAGGGCGTATATCAAAGACTAATTTAATGCAAATTATCGTTTTCTGGAAGGTGCGCTTCCCCACTTGGTAATTGACTTGGTAATTGGTAAAAAAAGAAATAGGCATTTTTTAGAAGGAAGATAAATTATTATTCTTCGGTTAAATTGTCATCAGCATAATTCTCCCAAAATTGCCAATTAACTGTGATTAAAATGCCTACAGAATTGATGAAATGATGTTTTTTTTTAATTGCCCGGATAGAAAATTCTGTCCAAGAGATTGGCCCTGAAAAATGGGGTCGGTAACGCTAATGGAATACCTCGTTTTGTCTTCAGTATACTGCCATATACCGAAGGTATATTAAGCCCAGGCTGATGTAACCCTCGAGCAAAAGAAGACGAGACGAAATAAAATAGAAGCAAGTGAAAAGAAATGAAATAAAGGTTTCATTATTTCTGGGGATACATTTCTTGGCCCGACTTAAGAAACGTCGACCGGAGTGAAAAACGATGGCAGCATTCCTTGGGAATTAAAGGCGTCCCCTCTACGATAGTCAGCAAGATAGAACGAAGACAAAAAAAGGCATAGCGGCGAAAGAGAGACGAACAAGGGTTTATTAAGGTGCAATAATTGCGATAGCCTGAGCTTCACCGTTACATTCGAGGACAACACAAATAATCTCTAATCTCACTCCTCTTATGAGTTATCTTAGTCTCTTCTCATTTCCACTCTTTCTTTTCATGCTCACGATTTCGTCTCTTCATTTTTCCCTTTTCAATTTTAAGCCCCAAAAGATTTTAAAAAATTGCAGGTATCAAATAAAAATATTTTCAGCTTTAAAAGATTATGAACTTCCTATTAGTTTAATGATCAGAAAAGGTTTTGTCACACCGGAAATGATCCGGAGTCATTATACAATACTAATGTCAATAATTTTTTAGATTCAATTTTACCAATTGACCAAAGGTGAAAAAGCAATAACTTCCTAGAATAGATGAAAAAAAAAATGGGGAAAATTGGAATGTACTTTAAAACAGAGAAAAAAAGAAGAATTCTGAAAAAATGTGAAAATAGGGAGAAACTTGTGAAGCATGTAATCGATTTTGTTTAAGTTTAAAGAAAATTGTACACTATTGACTGAAAATAGGGTACTTTAGGGACTAAATCTTGAAAATAGAGGCCAATAGGGAATATAGGGACCGGTCTGTTTTTCTCGCAGATAAAAGCTGTTGATTACGACTCTATCTGTAAAATTTACAGAAAAGATTCTGTCATATTCACCTGCTGTAAATATTACAGATTTAATAAGTTTCAGACGTCGAGTCTGACGAAAATGTCTTATTTTTTATTTCAAAATTTATTGGATTAAGAAATATCAAAAAAAGTTCCTAAAAAAATGTTATTTGTATATTTTTACTAGCAGAAATGTACCCAGCGTTTCCCGGGATTTTAAAGAGTTTTCAGAAGATTTCAAGGCATTTTTAAAAGAGCTTGAAAGAGTTATCAAAAGGACATACCAGACATTTCTATATATTTTGCCAGATTGAATTTCAATGGATTTCCAAAGAATTCCATAGATTTCGCAAATAATGAATTTGAAGACATTTTCAATAATTTTAAGAAGTTTCAAAGAATTGTTTCCAGTGTGGAGGAAATCTTTTAAATCTTTAAATCTTCTGTAAAATCTCTTGAAAAATGTTGAAATCTCTACAAATTTTTTCAATTCAGTTAAAATGTTTTGAAATCATGTGAAATCTCTGAACAAAATCTTTTGCTAAATCTTTTCAACTTTTTTAAATATCCCTTTAACTCCTTAAAATCAATCAAATTTCTTAGCATCCCCTAAAATTTTTTTAAATCCTGTAATGTCTTTCTATCTCTTGAAATTACTTTAAATTTTAGTTAAATTTTTGCTAAAATAAATTTAAATTTTGAGTTTTGGGAAGTTCGGAGTCGTTTTATTTTATATATGGAATTTGGGTGATATTTATGCGTCTCTCTTAAAAGCAATATTAACGCATTATGCATTCAGCGAATAAGACCTTACTTGTACCTAGTTTATAAAGTAATCTTGTGAGCGACATGATGTAATATAAGTCAAAGAGGACATAAAAGATCGACAGTCAACCTTGTTCTTTACAGCGAGAAGAGAATAATAGGAAATGGACACAAGATGCATCGTCAACAGAGTAAATCCTGCAGAGATCCAGTCAATGAAAGGAGAAATGTAACTGATAGCGAGTGAGTTGCCTTGGAAGTCTGGCGAGTGACGGAGCAGTTTATTACCTGGGATTAAAGCTCCACGTGACTGGACCCTTGGAGGCTGACTACCTCGTGCTAACCTCGAAGCATTGCCTTCTATGCTTTAATACTGCTTTCCTATCTTGGCACCTTCGTCCACTCGAGAAACGAATAGATTGCACCCGAATTACGGTCCAGTGATCTTCCATCAACCTCTATTTATTTTACGACCACGGATCCAAAATGGGAGTGAATAATTCAAGCTAGAAGAATGGTGAATTGGGGTGTGATAGATTAGAATGGCTAAATTACTGAAAATAGTGAAGACCTCTAATTGCCTATAGAAAAGTCTTGACGGGAGGAGATAATAAGAAATTTGTATCTGCAGACTACTTGGAAACACAAATTCTAATATTACAGAAAGTGCAAAGGTTTTCAAAAGATTTCACAAGACTTCACGAATTATTAAAGGATTTTAAGAGTGTAGAGTGATTTTAAAGAATTTTAAGGGATTTTTAAAACAGTTCAAATGGGCGTAAGGATTTTTAAGAGATTTTACAAAATTTCAGAAATTACTAAAGGATTTCAAGAAATTTACAGTGATTTTAAAGAATTTCATGGCATTTTAGGAGACTTAAAAAAATATTAAGGGATTTAAGAAAAAATTAAAGATATTTCAAAAGATTTCAAATGATTTTAATTTAAGATTTATAGAAGGTAGAAAGGATATTATAGAAAAGGGATTTTAAGGTAATCACAAAATGAAAGATTTTTAAGAATTTCAAGTAATTTGAATAGATTTCAAGATATTTTAAGTGATTGTAAGGAATTTCAAGGGATTTCACGAGAGTTTCATAACTTTCAAAATATTGACAAATATTTTAAAGAATTCAAAGAGATTTTAAGGGATTACGAAGTATTTTAAGAGATTTATAAGAAAGATTTTAGACAATCTCAAAGGATTTCAAGTGATCTAAAAGAATTTTAAGTGATCTGAAAAAATGTCATGGAATTTGAAGAGATTTGAAGATATTTGAAGTGATTTCAAGAAATTCCAAGGGCCTTTAAGAGATTTAGAGAAGAATTGATGAATATGGATGAATTTCCAAAGAACTTCAAGTGATTAAAATAAAATTAACGGTATTTCAAGAGATTTCAAATGATTTTAATGAACTCAAAGCTATTTTGAAATATTTAAAACGATGTCAAGAATTTTTGTAGAATAATTTTAAAGGATTTGAACAGCTATTAAACTTTACAGAAGTATTTTAAGAGATTTAAAAGGATTGGAAAATTTAAAAGAATTTCAAGGAATTTGAAGAGTTTTCTAAATATTTGATGTGATGGAATTGTTCAAACAGTTCAAAAGGATTTCAATAAATTTATAGTAATGTAAAACAATTTCATGGCATTTTATAGAAGAATTAAAAAGACTTTAAGGGATTTCAATATGTTTAAAAAAATTGTCTAAAAGATTGAATTAAAATCATCAAAACAAATTCATAATTCCTTGCAAAATTTGTTGTCAACAAGTTCAAGGGTCAGGACGTCTATTCGGAACACCCATACATACATAACATACAGATTTAAATGGATACATAAAGTAACGTGTCTTTTTAAATTGTAAGCGTAATTTGATATGAAATAGTCAATTAATTTTATTCGGGGGACTCTTATCGCATGGACATGTGAAGCAACATAAGCCAAACGAATCGCTACGCTAGAAAGCTATTCGTTCAACGAGATGAGAGTAACGATGGTGGATCCAAGTAGCGTATTAAGATAAAGAGAAGCACTTCGTCCATACGATGCAAACTGCTAAATCAAAGTCAGCCACCGGACCAAAGGGACTAAATACAAATAGCATTCGAGAAGCGAAACTCATGTTGCACTCTCTATTTGGCTTAGTTTCCAAATACTCTACAATGCGACGATAAACACAATGGAAAATTTTAATCCATAATTGGAATGTCCATCTGTCAAGAATTACCATTAAAACAAATGCATCTGTCAAGATCAATTATTTTTAGTAGCGATGAGAATCCAGGACAAAAAAAGAGGAAAATGATGCCGCCATTAAAAATATGAACTAAATATCTTCAGAAGACAAGTTGGTATCCAGAAGCAATAATTTAATTTATTATTAGAGTCAATTTTCGCTGACGTTTAAATTGTCTATTGCAGGAGAATTTTATGTCATGTCGTTACTGAATCCAACATAGCTTTATTAAAATAAGGATCACTGAAAGGGCTTAATCTGTCAGGGCAGACCTCACGATAGTACGTGACTGTACTCCATCATCTTTTCTCCGGTAATCATCCGTGAGGGCGCAGAGTTATGTTAGTGCAGTGCTGACATTGCAATGGTTGATCGAGCTCTGTCCCTTTATTACAACGTATATTCTCTGTCTGGACAGTCACGAGCAATTGTATCTTCGAAAACTTGCCGGCTTTTTCCCAGCAGACCAATTGACGATCACGATGCGGAGAAAAGAAGCGGGATGAAAGAAACGGGTAAGAAGAGAATGGAGATTAGACTGTACTCTCGAACGAGTGCATTCGGAAATACAATTTTCCTTGATATAACTTGAAAAGCGTGACAACCGATTGTCTCGTCTTCATCGACAACCTAAGAAAACTACTTTGCAT